>PVJA010005741.1:7758-77434 GCA_004027025.1 Myocastor coypus | reverse complement strand
AGCCTTCAGGAATGAAGGTATGGGTCATTCCACCAGGGAAAGAACCAAGACCTGCTGAGGTACTTGCTGAGGGCCAAGGGAATACAGAATGGGTAGTAGAAGAGGGTAGTTCTAACTACCAGCTACAACCCCGTGATCAGCTACAGAAAAGGGGATTATAACTACTACTTTACCCCTATATATGGTTTTGTTATGGTATAGATAGATTTGGTACAAGATTCTAGGATTATTTTACAGAATAATGTCATTAAGCTTTTCTTCTGGATGATTAACAACTAAGGTTTGCAGACCAAAAATTGGAGAGATAGATGGGGTAAAAGAATAGCCAATATTTTGGCCCTCATCCCTCAAGGTGAGTAAAGACTCAAGATGTAAGTGAATCTCTGCTGTGACAAGAAGATCATGGAGCCACACAGGAAAGTGGTTGACGACGTATAGTGTGCCTGAGGAGAGTCACCTAGACAGAAATAATCTCTCAGGCTATCAGAGAGAGCAAACTGGTCAAGCAATGACTGTGACTCATCCAGACGGTTGACACTGACAGAAGAGCTACAAGGTGCAATACATGGTTCCAAGATAAATCCTGAGATTGAGCGGACCTTGTCAGATAACAAAATTATACGTATATTTATACAGGTCTGGCCTTAACTTGGTCTTAACCATCCAGCAGAAAAGTGTATATGAGGTATAAAAGTAATGTAAAACTGACAATTACCAGCTGTAAAAGACTCAAATGAACCACACATAAGCAAAGAAAACTTATCCTCTATTTGGGTAGGAGTATTAGCGCATTTCCGTTTGTACGCGGGATAGTAATAACAATGTTAGGCGCAATTATATGCATACCTATGTATTTGGAGACTGGTTTAAATATGCCAAGTTGACAAGGGGTGGATTGCAGTGGTTGATACAATGTGTCAACTTGGCTGAATGACTCAGGAGCCCAGTTCCCTGTTGATGGGAGCCCCACTCTGGGGTACAATTGGTTCTTCCCTGGAGTATCACCCGGGCCTGCCTAGGATATGATTGGATTTCTCCCTAGAACAGGATCAAGGGCCCATCCTGAGGTATGATTGGTTCCACCCTAGGGCGCAATGAGTCTACGTCAGAATGACTGAGCACAAAAAGACTTTTTAAAGGGCTGAAGGAGGAGTCAACACTTCACTTCATCAGAGAAGCTTTGGTCTTCACATTCAGACTGGACTTCATCATCTGGCTTGCAGCGCAGACTCTTCGGCCTCCAGCTTAGATCTCTCGCCTTCCGCCACAGACTCTTCAGCCTCTATCTACAGACACTTCAGTCCTCCATTACGGACCCGTCAGCCGACGGAGACTTACACGGACTGCTGCAGTGAAGTCCAAGCCTCAGGATTGAATTCTTCAGTCCAGAGTGTGCAGACGCCCTGTGCGTGCTTCCTCATCTGACTCTGTGGCTATTGTAAGCCAATCTCACAATTTCTTATAGATTGTATATTTGGTGTTAATATCCATTCCTTATATCTATTCTGTTCCTCTAGTAAAACTCTGACCAATACAACAACTCTTCAAGATGGACTAAAAGGTCTTTTCCACAGAGGTATGTGCATGAGACTTTGGGGTTCCAGTTGTGGAATGTTATGGGATGTGTCTAGTTTTCCCCCCAAAGCCTCATGCAGTCATGGAGCAGGGATTTCTAGAGTTTGAGATTAACTTATGCTCCACTGGGATTATGGGTGATCCACGGCAGGAACTATGGGTTTTAGTATTGCTGGAATTATAGCTGGGAGTGTTACAACCAGCCTGAGGCAAAGAGCCTGAATGTAATATAAAAGAGACAGAGAGACCGACTCTCTCTCTTGCCGTTGTTGGCCTGTTGCCATTGTTGCTGTTCTGCCATTATGAACTGCTGCTCCCTGTCATACGTCACTCTACCTTGGAGCCAAACTAGCATGGACTAAAACCTCCAGTAACTGTGAGCTACATAACCCTTTCTTTCCTTCGTTTTGGATGTTGGGTCCCAATAATGAGAGAAGAGTGAGACAAATAAGAAATCATTTAAATTGTCTAAATAATTGCAATGATTATGACTTGATTTTTTAAATATAAATTTAGAGTCATTCTCTAAAATGTGTTATTCACACAAGAATTTTCGAATTCTTAAAAGAAATGATTATTCACTCATGTTTTCAACACAGAATGCTTACATAGATTTTGTGGAACTGGTATGTGGACCTAACACATGCTGACTTCTAGAAGTGTCCTTTCTCCTCTTCTGTCCCTCGTGCCTTCATCTCTCAAGTCCTCCCCTTTGAGAAAATTATATGTTCTTACTTTCTGTCATTTGTCTTTAATTCTCTCTTTATTCATAAGTTGAGTTTGTCATTTAGAGAAACTATACGATACTGAAGCCTGCAGGTCTAACTTATTTCACTTAGCATTATGGCCTCACCAGTGCATCCGCTTCCCAACAAATTATTCAAGTTTATTTTTCAGTACAGTACACTTGGCACCTGTTAATTACACTGAACAGAATCAAGGGATTGCACTGAGCATTTAGAGTATTCTATTATTTCAAGCACTATCTAAAGTCACTGGATTAGTAACCCAGGGGTAATATTTTAATGAAACTTTGGTATTTATAGTAAATATTTGTGAAAATATGTCCTCTTTTTTACTTGGAGAACACCAGAAATTCTACTGTTAAGTTTTGAGTGTCATAAATTACTAGTGTAAATTTCAAACATTTCAAAAGCACTTTCAAAGGCAAACATTATTTTGTTGAGATAATAGCATTCAATTTCATTTATCAATTCACTAGTTCATTTAGTCTTCAAACATTAAACGAGAAGCTATTCTACACCAGATATAGATTACACGAACAACACTGTAGACATAGTAGACACTGACATGAAATATGTCAGAAACATTTAACTATGGCCTTGTCAAATAGTTTTGAATATCATTTGTGCTATCATAATTTGTCTACCAATGTTCACCACAGAAAGGATCATAGATTACAATTTGAACTTTTAACCCTGGCTGTTTAAAAAATGTGAAGATAGACAATAATACATGAACAAATGAAGCTCAATATTTCATCACTATTGATTTTGATCTGAAAATCTGCAAAAAAAAAAAACTTCAACGTATTACTGACTTACTGCCTTGTTGTTTTACTTAAAAATTATAATTGATTTTTTAGGTCTTTCTTTTGTGGAGGGCCAAAACACAAAAATGAGTTTCCTTGTGAGATACCTGTGAAGAATGGAATATTTATAAGGTCATTCCCTTCTAGGATGATTGCAGAATAATGGTTTTGTCCACCTGAATATCCCCAGTGAAATTTTAGAGACAGAAATTTTGTTACTAAATATAGATCAGTCATCTTTTAAATTTGGAGTTCCTTTTATTCATATAGAGAAATATACGTTGAATATTAGCATTATTCTTTGTGTGTGTTTGTGTATGTGCATGCTCTTGTATTTTTGATAGATACCAGTAGAAGTATCAGGATCACTCCACAACATGAAGGAATGTTTGCCAGGTTGATCTTCTCTAGAATATTTTATGCCTTTCTGAGCCTACATAATCAGAAATTAAGTCTAGCAAGTAAGAATGATCCAAGGTCCTGCTAGAGAGAAATCCTCACCTCTGATCCCTTTGTGAGTGTATTTTACCTAGCATCCTTTCTTTAGGTCCCTGTGGCTGCCTAACCTTGCCTAAGCAAGTGCTTTAGACTGCTGAGTCATCTCACCAGCAGGCCTTACCTAGCATCTGATGTGTTCGGAAAGGCTTATAAAAATCACTGATTTTCCCAAGACCAAGACTGCTCCAGAAGGAGCAACAGGACCTTGTATCATATCTTTACTCACATGTTAGGAGCACTAAAATTTTTATAGTGTCTTATTTTTAGGGCACAATTAAGTAATAAATTGAGAGCACAACAATTTGCTTTCCTTACAAAATATTTCAAAACTTACTTTGAATATCAATTATTCACTGATTAATATTTTAACTTCCTAGAGAAACTCCTGGGCTACAAGACTGATTATGAGTATTATATGCAGAGGGACATATGGCACCTTTAATGTAAACAAGTGTATTATATGAAATCCAGTCATAGGACTGAGGTTGTGAGGAATAAGTTAATAGACACATCTTCACTCTCTTGTAGAACATTGATATCTGTAGATGTTCTAGCTATGGAGTTAATTCCACTGACAAGAACTTCAGGGTACAGTTCTCATGGATTCAGAAACACCACACACTTTACAGTGTGTCCCAAGGAAAGCAATGTGTTTATACCAAGTAGCTGCAAAGACAATAATCACGGAAATGTGAGCATGCACCAGGTCATTATCATGAACTAATTATATAGATAGAGTTAAAAGAAATTGATCTGTGAAACTTATCCTTCCTAATATTATAGTTAGCAAAATAATAAAATGTGCAACAGAATCAGAGACAACTTGAATTTTTTAAATGTTATGTTTGTGTGAATACACTTCTATTGAGCGCTTTCTGAGTTACTGTAAAAATGACATGTTCTTTTACAAATATCTCTAGTGGAAATGGGTAATACAACCTCAACATCCAAAACACTTGTCATTGCATAGATGAAGTGCAAAGAGAAAATATTTTTGGGGAGAGTGTAATTTTATTTTATTTCTTAATTTCTTAGTATCTAAGAGAATACGAGATTTAAAAAATAGAAATGATACACAACTTCATCAACCAAAAATTAGGAATTTGACAATTTTTTGTTTATTTGTTTTGTTGTTTGTTTTTTGTGGCATGTGGTGCTAGGAATAGAACTGTTGTCCCTGAGCTTTGCCTAAGCTTGCTTAAGCAGGCACCTTAAACCACTGAAGTATCTCGTCGGCCTTTGACAATGATTGCTGTACTGCATAATGTTGCCTTCAAATTAGTTGATAAGATATAAGCATGCTAAATTGATATAAAAAGAGAAGAAAAATTATATAAGAAATTTTAAAAGGCCAAGAAAAAATTTCAAACATCAGTTGCTCTCAAGGGCGGACAGATAGCTTAGCAGACTAAAATGCCTGCTTTTGCATAGTACAGCTGTCCAGGTTCAGTCCAGAGCATGCTGAGACAGCACTTGAGACTGGACGTGGTGGTATGCACCTGTAATCCCAGCTCTTGGAAGGCTGAAAACAAGAGAATCACTATGAGTCTGATCTACATAGTGAGACCCTGTGGACCATGTACTAAATCAAACAAACAAACAAAAAACTCAACTGCTCTCCTTTGTAGATCAGCAGAAATCAGCAGTGCAATTACCCAAACCATCCTATGTACATATGTGCATACATATATCTCTTCCCTTCTCCATAATTTTAAAATTATACTAATGTAATAGAAGTTTGAGTATTTGAGATCAGTAGTGTAAGTACTTAGAATTGTTAGGAGCAAATATTTTGTGGATTTTAAAGGTAATGGAAAGAAATTCGGAACAATATGCTGAGAACAGGGAGAGATAGAGAGAGAGAGAGAGAGAGAGAGAGAGAGAGAGAGAGAGAGAGAGTGAGAGACAAAGACAGAGACAGAGACAGAGACAGAGAGACAGGGTCTGGCTATGCAGTTCCGGGAGGCCTTGAGCTCACTTTTGGAGCCCAAATTAGTCTCAGGCTCACATCAATTCCCTTGCCTCAGCCTCCAATGTGCTGGGATTATAGATGTGCACCACCGTGCCTGGCCTGGAGACAGTTCTTGTAAAACTACAAACATTGACCTGGATATTGCACATATGATGCGAACCTTATCTCCTGGGCTTAGGAAGCCGACACTTCTCTCCGTTCTCTGGTGCCCTCTTCTGCAACTGTGCCTTCCCAGTGCCAGATCTCGTGTGCTGCCTCTTCTCCTGAGAACCCAGTCACACTGACTGCCTTACCCCCACACTCACTCACATTCTGAAATTCTCGTTATTGGGGTAAAAGATTGGAATTTTGGCAGCAGAGCCCAGCCCACGATAGTGCAAAAGGGAGAAGAGCTAAACAAAAATTTGACAAGCAAAGAATTTTACTGTGTCTCAGAATGAAATATTTCCTGTGCATATTTTCTTATGAAGAATATATTTTCTTTTTGTATGAAATAATTTCATATCCACTCACCCTAAAAATTACTTCTCATGAAAAACGCTCTTAATCTGAAGATTAGGAACAAATTACTGAGAAATAAAAATTGCTGTGTTCTTATTGATGCACCTGAGTGGAAATAACTCACATTCTAGCACAAATTTTATTTTAAATAGAAATAAAAAGATAGAGCCACATATGTATTTAAATTTTACAAAAGTAAATTATCATTATCCTACTGTTTTAAGAACTTTACTGAGTTAGTAAGAAACTCAAAATTTAAGCATAATTATTCTGTGATTCTGCTTATGGAAAGGAATCCTCAACTTGTAAATTATAACTATCCTAGAAACTGGAAAAGTCTCCAAGTGAATTATATAGATGCTAACAGTCGCAAGATAACTCTTGTTACCTTTGCTGTAAAGTAACTCTTATTACCTTTTTTTGACAAATGTTAAAAACAGACATGGTTCATAATTTTGTTTGACACATATGCACAATTTTATTGGGTGCTTTCTTTATTATTCCTGTGGACACTATAAGTAAAGAGTTTAGGTATCTATTTCTCTATATTATCTATAATTCTTTATAAAAACGAACTTAATTCTCTGCCAAAGATATAAAAGGTGTAATTTAAAGAATGGTAGTATTCAGAATGGGGTTTGAATGAAATCACTTATTATAAACATATAAATGAATGTTAGTCTCAAAACGCCACACTTTCTTTATTTTATTTTTATGTTTAATTTATTTATTTTTGTATTATTGCCAGCTCAGCCTGCCCTGCAGGTGGGACTGGCTTAGCATGTGGTGCTGCAGATCAAACCACGGTCTCTGAGGTTGCCTAAGTTTTCCTAAGCAAGTGCTTTAGACCGCTGAACCTTTTCACAAGCCCCACACAATCTGGTCTACAACATCAAATTAGGAAGTTAAGTATGGCTGGGTTTATGCCAAAAACTCCACATTAGGTACATGCTGGAACATCACCAGAGTCACAGTGAGATTTATATATATAGAGAGAATATATATATATATATATATATATATATATATTATATTATATATATATATATATATATTAATTTTTTTTAGTTTAAGTAAGAAACAACTATGAGACAGTTTCAAAACATGCTAGTAGGACAGCCACAACAACCACCACAATGTGCATTGTTGTTTTCATTGCAGTTGTTCAGAGTACAAGGTACAGACATGGTAACCTTTCCCAACACTATCGGTACAAATATTTCTTCTCACCAAACCAACAGAGAGCAATTGCGTACACAGTCCAATACCCCACAAAAGTAGTGGGTTACAGGCAGAGCTGGCAGTGTCAGAAGCTGTTGACTCAAGCCTTCCACAGCTCAGCACACCAATCTGGCCTCACTTTCTACGCCTCGTGGTCAAACTCCTCCACTGGGTGGCCAAGTCCAATATCATAGTAAGATTTCATGGTTGTCCAAGTCTAAGGATTGGGAAAGCAGTGTTTTTATTTGTAGTATTGTTTTAAGAGTCCAAGTTGCATTGTGGTTAGAGTCTGCAAGGGAGTAGAGTTAATATAAGACACATAATTTATAGGATTTGTAGAATCACATTAAAATTCATCCAGAAAATCGAATGTGTATAAGTGCAAGAAGGCTGTGCATGCACTAGAGACCCCAAGAATCTAGGTCCTGGATCCAATGCAGTGTCCTGAATTTGTCCAGAGGAAGACCTAGAGCCTGTACAATGTCCTCTCCAAGGCCAGTGGTAGGCCTAGCACCCATGACAATGGCAAGTCATACAAATCTGTATCATGGCTCTGCACTGGGAAGGCTCAAAGGCCAGTGGTGAGAGCTAGGACCCCTGAGCCAGCACGGAGAGGGAACTATGCCAGGAGGCTGAGGGACCTGCCCTGGAGCCAGGAAGCAACTATGCCTAAAGTAAAGACCAAAGCTTCCCTGAGGAGAATCACAGCCATCCTCCATGACAGCGAGGACCCAAGCTCCTCCAAACACGGAAGCAGCAGAGTTCACGTCAGGAAAGCCAGCATGACAAACTTCTCCTGGAGAATCTGCAACATGGAAACTTCCCCTCCAGTTCTCACTTTATGCAATCAGTAACGCTCCTCAGTGGGGCCTCCACACCCAGCACTGCACCGATTTAGCTTATCAGGATGTTACAAACTGATGATAGGCTAAATGACAGTCCACCACAGCCTATCATTAAACATACTATAAAACAGGCTCAGTCCAAAAGATCAAAGCCTGTAAACCTGTACCAAGATCCTGTTTTTTTCCTTTGCTGTCTTTTTTTTTTTTTTGTGACATAGATCATGGTTGTGGGGCCAGCACTAGATCAGCCCCCACATTTCCCAGTAAACTTGTTTTAGTTTTTAATTGACATTACCCTAATCCTGATCAACAATGTTCACTGCTGAATTGATGCTAAGAATATACTAAGAGTTTTTTAACTAAGTAAATAAAAAGCCATGTCTAGTCGACCTTGTGGAAATTTTAAATTTTATATTTATTTACATTTCATATGTGATATTATCTAATTTTTCATTTTTACCTTATAAAGAAATCACAAAGGTTGCATGCAGTGTGCTTTATTTATAAAGAAGGCAATATTTTATACCAACAAAAGAGGAAAAAAGCCTCTTGGAGAATTCTAGTTTTGCTTTAAAAAATATGCTTTTTCCTCAAAGTAAATACCTTGAAACCAATTCAGCCTAGTGACAATTTTAGTACATGATTGTAAAACCACCAACCTCTGTAAGCCAGTGAACCACAGACAGGCCAGATTCCCTCTGGGATGGGCAGTGGTGTCTGCATCCCAGGATATTCCAAGAAAAGGGCTAAGAAAATGCAACCTCCACCAGTTTTTGAGAATTAAATACCGAGAGGGCAGGAGGTTGTCCTACACATTTTTCAGCATAGCTTTCTGTTCAGCTTCATGCTTAGCATATATTTATTTTTATAAAATTTTGTGTATACATAAAACAAAAGCTCAGGGTATGTTGTGTACCATCACGGTGTTGTTGAAGAGGTTGTACCAGAATAACCAATCCTAGGAAGCCAAGAGGAAGAATATTCCTACTACACTGACATGCTTCGATGCCCTCTCCAATAATCCCGCTGTTTCTGACATACACCAGCAGAGTTTGCTAGAATCTGTTCTTTATGCATATAAAATAATCAAAATATGTTCTTTTGCATCTGGATTCATTCATATTGGTGCAGACAGTTGTGGGCTACTCATTCCCATGCTCTTCTTGCATTCCATGTTACATGTGTACGTTTTCCTGTGGTGGCCACCTGGGCAGTTTTGAGGTTGCCACCACAGTGATTATCACTAGTGTAAATATTCCAGCATGTGTCTTTGGCACATATAAACATGGATATTTGTGGTTTTGAATTTAGGACTCAACTTGATGGGATATGAAATATGTTTTAGCAGACAGGGCCATGAAATTCCACAGGGTATTTCAAAGGGATTTTTGCCAGTTGATATTTTCCCTATCAAAAACT
Organism: Myocastor coypus; assembly: GCA_004027025.1. Lineage (NCBI taxonomy): Eukaryota > Metazoa > Chordata > Mammalia > Rodentia > Myocastoridae > Myocastor > Myocastor coypus. The sequence goes on along the minus strand of PVJA010005741.1, from coordinate 67,851 downwards.
TGTCAAATGTCCACAACATGGATACCTCTATAGCACTTTGTGTATATATTTTTTAAAAATTCTACAAATTGTGATCTAGTTTTATTTTCTATAGCTCTATTTTAAAATATTTTGAGGACAAAAATATTACCAGATATATTAACATCATCAGTATAAAAGGCTGTGATGTTCTTCTTTTTTTCCATTTATGTATTTGGTACAGGGTCTCACTACACAGCTCAGACTTGGAATGATCTTCCTGTTTTCAGTCTCCCAGCACTGGGATTATAGGCATGCACCACCATGCCCAAACTCAGTTGCCTGCTCAGCCCACCCTGGTGGCAAAGCCTGTATTGCACATGAGACCAGAAATCAAACCCTGGTCTCTGCACTCACCAAAGCAGGCGCTTAGTCTGCTGAGCTATCTCACTAGCCCTAAAAATGTGATGCTATGAACCATCAGATTACATGATAATTATAGCCTTCATTGCAATATGTATCTCTATGTGTGTGGTATATTTGACTGCACCAGTGTATGTTCTAGAGTAATTTCAAAATGAGATTTATTAAACATTGCCTCTCAGACTCAGGCACTGTTATACCTTTTCTACAGAAGGTAATTGCTTCAAAACCAGTAGGAGTTTTAGGAATACACATTCATTTTAAGGTTTATTGTTTATTCTAGAGTACTTGAGATTTTGAAGTTGTAAATCATAGTATCAGGATATTATTTACTTTTGATGTCTGTATTATTATGACCTTATGCTGTGTAAGGCCAGAAGGCTGGCATGATATTTGAAAACAATGAAAACAAGGACACCAGGCTTTCTCTTTTCTCTTTCTTTTCTTTGTTTCTTTGTTTCTTTCTTTGTTTCTTTCTTTGTTTCTTTCTTTCTTTCTTTCTTCTTTTCTTCTTCTTCTTCTTCTTCTTCTTCTTCTTCTTCTTCTTCTTCTTCTTCTTCTTCTTCTTCTTCTTCTCCTTCTTCTTCCTCCTCCTCTTCTTCTTCCTCTTCTTCTTCTTCTTTCTTTCCTTCTTTGTTCTTTTTGTATTAATGTGACAGATCCACATACCTGGGACAGTAAGAAGACATAGCTAATTACTGGCATCATGGAAAAAAAAATTCTGCTACACTGCTATAAAGTCAATGTCAGTTTAAAGAGTACCTGAGCGCTGCCATCTCAGAGCAAGGCTCAGGAAAAGTGTTGACTGAAACATTTGCGTTCACACTCAGGGACACAGTCATCTATCTTCAGATGTTGTTGAACCTGCCTACTGTGTCTACATTGTGTCATTAAAGCCTTCCTGCTTTTGTCCATGAATGCTCTGAATATACATGAAATTTCTGTGTATCAGTACATCTGATGTACCAGCTCCAGTTCTCAGCATGTGACTTTTTCTAGCAAGGTGACATTTGGCTAAGCCTTGTTCATTTATACCATGCACTTATCCTATTGATCAAATGACATAATCTACCTTATCCAGGGCATAGTAAGTCTCATAATTATATGATTACAAGACCTTGCTATGTCTCACAAGCAGAAAACTGTGTTGCATGCAGAAAACTTGAAATTCAGTTACATGCAAATATATGTACGTGTGTACATGTGCATTATATACATACAAACATATTTTATGGAAACATGTATATTTTCTATAGTTTTTAGTTTTTTTATCTTCAAAGAGACTGAAAATTCGAATTATGACAGAAAAAAATTACAAGTGATATAGAATTTCACTTACTAAAGTAATATGAATTTCACAGTATTTGCTGTAATGCGTAGTGTTCTCTTCCCACCAGTTACTCATATTACCAGATATATGTATGTAGAATTGGAAAACAAAACAAAAAAAAATGCACAAAAAATTAAGGACAGAAAAAGTACAAACAATTGAAAAAAGGAAACAAAACAAATTAAAGCATTAACGGCTTCTTTTGATAGACCAGCAGAAATAAACAGTTCAGTTGTCCAAACCATCCTGCTTATGTACATAGATAAATCTCCTTCCCCTGGTCCCACTCCTGTCCTTCTCAACTCAGTCTTTACTTTTGAATAAGTACCATTCCTTTTCCCACTATCTGTTGTGTTCTTCTGGTTCCATTTTTCTCTTTCCAGTTCTCACACTAAGGAGTTGACAGGATGTTTGCACGTGTGGGTGTGATTTATTGCATGTAAGAGAATGTCCTTTAGTTTCATCCACTTACCAACAAAAGACTCAAATTTTTCTTCTTTTACAACTGAATAATACTGCATCACGTAAAAATACCAAGTCTTCTTCATTCATTCTTCAGCTGATAGGCATCTTGGTTTTTTCCTAGATTTAGCCATGAAAAATCATGCTTCCATAAACCTGGGTGTAGATACATCATTCTGGTATGAACTTTGAAGCTTTTCTGGAAAAATATCCAGGAGAGGAACAACTGGCTTCAAAGGGATCTCTGATCTAGGTTTTTAAGGAATATCCACTCTGATTTTCATAGTAGCTGTACCAGTCTAAACTCCCGCCAACAGTGCAAAATGGTTCCATTTTCTCCATAGCCTCTCCAGCTTTTGCTATTGGCTGATTTGTTAATGTCAGCCATTCTTTGTGGGGTGAGATGGAATCTCAGTGTTGTTTTAATTTGCACTTCTTAAATGACCAGTGATGTTGAACATTTTTTCATATATTTGTTTTCCATTTGTATTTCTTTTTCTGAGAAGTGTATATTCACCTCAGATGCCCATTTTTCAACTGAGTCTTTCAATTTGGGGTATCTGATCTTTTTTAATTCTTTCCATGTTCTAGATAGGTCTTTGTCAGTGGGATAGTTGGTTACATTTTTTTGCCCAGGTTGTTGGTTTTCTTTTCTTCTCTGTAGAAGATTCACTTTGAAGTGCAGAAACTTTGCAAAAAGATGAAACCCCAGTTATTGATTCTTTGAAGTACTTCCTAAGCAGTTTGGTTTTGGTTTATGAACTCTCTACCTACCTCTATGTCTTTAATATTTCAACCTAGATTTTCCTCTAGAAGATTTAGTGTTTCTATTTTACTGTTTAAATTTCTGATCCATTTTGGATGTAGTGTTTGCCATGGGTCTACTTTTAGTCTTTGGCATGTGGAAAGCCAGATTTTCCAGCACCAATTATTAAAGAGGTTATCTTTCTTCTAATGAACATGTTTGTCCCCTTGATGAAAAATAAGATGGATAAGTGTGTTTGCAGTTGTTTATGCATCTTCTAATCTGTTTCCTTGATTCTCAGATCTGTCTTTATGTAAATATCATGCCGATTTTATCACGGTACCTTTATAGTGTAATTTCAGGTCAGAGATTGTGATACCTCCTGCCTTGTCTTTATTTCCTAAGATTGCTTTTGATAATATGGGTCCCTTCTACTTCTAAATGAATTTGAGGAAAGTTTTATGATACCTCTGTGAAGTATACTAATGGTATTTTAATTGGAATTGCATCAAATATGTGCAACAATTTTCATAGTGTAGCCATATTCACTATATAGGCTTTCCCTACCCAGGATCATAGAATATTTTTTATTTTCTTGAGTCCTTTTTGGTATACTTTTTGAGTATTGTAATTTTTTACTATATAAATCTTTCATGTCCATAATGAGATATTTCTAAGCATTTAAAATTTTTGGATATTATTGTCAAAGGTATAGTTTCCCTAATTTCTCTCTCTCTCTATGTGCATGTTTTGTGTGCAGAACTGCTACTGATTTTTAGGTGTTGACTTTATATCCTGATACATTGGTGATTAAATATATAAGACCCTTGGTGGAGGTTTTGAGGTCCTCTATGCAGTATATCATGTCATCTGTAAATAATGTTAATTTCACTCGTTTTCCAACCCTTCTTCATTTTATTTCCCTCTTTTGTCTAATTATTCTGGCTAATGTTTCCAGAACTATATTGAACAGCAATGGAGACAATGGACATCCTTGTCTTGTTCTTCATTTTAATATGAAGGCTTGGGGTTGGGGAGATGACTCAGTGGAATAACTGCTTACCTGGCAAGCACACAGTCTTGAGTTCGATTCCTGGTATCATAAAAAAAAAGCTTTCAGTTTTTTCCCATTTAGTGTGATGTTGGCTGTTGTTTTCTCACAGATGACTTTCATCAGATTGAAATATAGTCCATCTATTCCAATTTTGTGGAAGTTTTTTTTTTTAATAATGAGTGAGACTTGGACTCTGTCAAATGCTTTTTCTGCACCTATTGAGATGATTATGTGGTTTCTGTTCTTGCTTTTATAGAGATGGCGCATTACATTTATGGATAATGCTGAATTATCCCTACATTCCTGGAATGAATCCCACTTAGTCACGATGTGTGGTCTTCTTGATGACTGCCTGCATTCTGTTTGCTAGTGTATTATTAAAGTTCTTCTAATCTATATCCATTACAGAAATTGGCCTGTAGTTCTCTTTATTAGTTGTATCTTTCTTTGGTTTTGGAATCAAATTAATATTTCCCAGGAATGAGTTTATGAGACTTGCTTTCCTTTCAACTTCACTGAATAGTATGAGAAAAGTCGACATTAAATCTTCTCTAAATTTCTTATAGAATCCAGCAGGGAAAACCATCAGGACATGGTCTTTTCTTTGTTGATAGGGCTTTTATTACATTTTCAATTTTGTTTCCTGCTATTTTGTTACACAGGGATTGTGTGTCTTTGTGACTCAGCTTTGGCCTTTCATGTGCATCTAGCAAACTGTCCATTTCCTGTTTTCCACCCTGTGAGAGTTAAGATTTTTGAAGTAAGTATTGATGATCTTCTGAATTTCTCTAAGGTGGTGATTTTGCCCTTTTTAATTTTATTGCATGAATTTGAGTTTTTATTTTCCATTTTTGATTGGGTTTTCTAGGGGCTTCTCACTTTTATTCCTTCAAAGAACTAACTCTTTGATTCTTTTATTCTTCCGATTTTCTTCATCTTCAATGCATTAATTTTTCCTCTAACCTTTATAATTTTCTACCTTCTTGGGAGTTTGGACTTGAGTTGCTCTTCTATTTGTAGGAGCTTGAGTTGCAGCATAAGATCATTTATTTGGGCTTATTTGTTTCCTGAAGTGCCAATTTACTGCTATAAATTTTCCTCTTAAAATAGATTTCATTACACTATCCAGGGTCCAATCCCCAGCATGCCATGCTAGCCCTGCCCCCGGGGTAGGCTGAGAAGGCAATTGGGACTAGGCATTGTGGTGCATGCCTGTAACCACAACACTTGGGAGGCTGAAAACATGAGAATCACTATGAATCTGGTCTATGTAGCTAGATCCTGTAGATCCTGCATTAAACACATTTTTAAAAAAGAAAGAGATTTCATTGCATCCCATAGGATTCAATACGTGATCTGTACATTTTCTTTTGATTATAAATATTTTTATATTTCTTTTTTAATTTCCTCTGTGACCCACTGGTTGTTTAGAATGTTGTTATATAATTTTCATGTGTTTATGGTGCTTCATGGTTTTGTTTTGCAAGAAATTCCAGTTTTATTGTACTGTGCTCAGATAGTATGCAGGAGTAATTTCAAGTGTGCATTTGCTGAATAATTCTCTGTGTACTCGTATTTAGTCTATTTTGAAGTATGTTCATGTGTAGCTGAGAAGAATGTATATTCTATTGCTGCTGTATAAAACTCACTGTAAATGTATGCCAAGTTAATTTCTTCACAACTTTGGTTTACTTCTGTTATTTCTTAGTTGACTATTTGCCTAGTTGATCTATGTCTTGGTGAAAATGACATGTTATAGTCACCCAGTATTGTTGTATTATTGCTCATTTGATTTTTCATGTCTGTTGAAATTTGTCTTATGTAGGTGAATGCTCCTACATTGGGCTCATATATATTTATAATTCTTATCTCTTCCTCTTTCAGTTTTCTTTTATAAGTATGAACTGACTTTCTTTAACTCTTCGGACAATTTTTGGCTTGAAGTTGATATTGCCAGTAACAAAGATAGCTACCCATATGTATTGGTCAGAATTTTACTTAAGGAAACAGAAAAGATATAATATAAGGAATGGATATTAACACAGAATATACAATCTAGAAGGAATTATAAGATTGGCTCATGGAGTCAGATGAGAAAGCGTGCAGAGGGTGTCTGCATGCTCCGGACTGAAGAATTCAATCTCGAGGTCTGCACTTCATTGCAGTACTACATGTAAGTCTCTATCCATCAGCTGATAGGTCTGACATGAAAGACTGAAGTGTCTGTAATGGATGCTGAAGGGTCTGCAACAGACGGCAAAAGATCCAAGCTGGAGGCTAAAGAATCTGCACTGCAAGCCAGATGATGAAGTCCAGGCCGAATGCAAAGACAGAAGCTTCTCCAATGAAGTGAAGTCTTGACTCCTTCCTCAGTCCTTTAAAAACTCTCTTTGTGTTCAGTCATTCTGACATGAGCCCATTGTGCCCTAGAGTGGAACCAGTCATACCCTTGGATGGGCCCTTGTTCCTGCTTTTAGGGAGAAGTCACTCATATCCTAGGCAGGCCCTGGTCACGCTCCAGGGAGGAACCAATTGTACCCAGTGTGGGGCTCCCACCAACAGGGAACCGGGCCACTGAGTCATCCAGCCAAGTTGAGAAGATATATCAACCACTACACCATAATTTTTTTCTGATTTCTCATGACATGGAGGACTAAGTTTTAGTCTGTGGATTTTCTTTTGAGTTAAATGTGATTCATGTATGCAAATCATATTATTAGATTTCGGTTTTTTTTCATTTTTATTACTTTTAATAATAAATATCATGCATAGGGGAGAAAGATCCATTGTACAAGTGACTGCCCGTCAAGTGCAAGGTCATGAGGGCAAACCCCAGTCCTACAAAAAAAAAAAAAAAAAAAAAAAAAAAAAAAAAAAAAAAAAAAAAAAAAAAAAAAAAAAAAAAAAAAAAAAAAAAAAAAAAAAAAAAAAAAAAAAAAAAAAAAAAAAAAAAAAAAAAAAAAAAAAAAAAAAAAAAAAAAAGAAAGAAAGAAAGAAAGAAAGAAAGAAATGGAAGAATGAGACAGTTTCACAACATGTTAGTAGGACAATCTCAATAATTAATACAATGCACACTGTAGTCTACGTACTTTTTCCGAGTATAAGATACAGACATAATAACTTTTCTAAACATTATTGGTACAAATATTTCTTCTTAGTGAACTAACAGAAAGTAGTTGTGTCCATGGTTCAATATTCCATAAGAATAGTGAGTTATCAGCAGAACTGGCAGCCAGAAACTTTTGACTTGAGCCTATTACAACTCAAGCATACTAATCTGGCTTTATTTTTATGCCTCATGGATAAACATTTCTGCTGAGTGGTTAAAGCCAAGTTAAAGTAAAATCTGTATAACTAAACATGTAACTTTTGTTTCTTAATCCCTCTGCTAGCCTGTTTCTTTTGATTAGTGTATTGAGCCCATTTACAATAATAGTTATAAGTGCTATGTATTTGTCTTATCTTTGCCATGTTATTTTCAATTTATTTAATTATTATGTATTTATTTATTTTTAAGGGAAGGGTTTACAGGACGTTCACTGTATCACAACCAGATTAGGCTCATAATGATCAGCCTGTTTACAGCCTTCTAACAGCTGGGATTACAGGCAGGCACTACCATACCGAATTTCAATTGCTGTCTCAGTGCAACCCAGAGGCAGGCCTGGCATAGTAAACCCTATTTGACTGGCCCTATTTTCCTGTTACAACTTCCATACATTTTCCCTCTTTTTAATTACTTGCTATGTTTGATAGCTCCTTTTTGTTGTTATCAAAGCTGTGATCACTTCTATCTCTTTCTAGAATGTCTGTCTGTATTCTTTGTAAGGTTGGTTTAATGGTCATGAATTTCTTTAATTGATTTTGTCATGGAAGGATCTTATTTGACCATCAAATTTGTAGATGGCTTTGCAATGTATATCAACCTGGGTTGAAAATTATTTTCTTTTAGGATCTCAAACTCTTTATTCCAAGGCCGTCTTGATTTGATGGTTTGTGTGGAGAAGTCTGCTGGGATTCTGATAGACTTTCTCTAGCAACATTTAATATTCTATTAATTGGATGAATTTCTGAGATCTTGATTGTTATGTATCTAGGCATAGATTTATTTAATTAGAGCTATGTGGGGTTCTATATGCCTCACTTATCGGTATGTCAGGTTCTTTTCAAATGTTTGAAAATTTTTCTCCTAGTACTTCTGAAATAGTCTTTTTATATCATTTCTGCTGCCTCTTGCTACTTCATTGACACCTATTATTCTTATGTTATTTTTCTTTGTATCATCTTGTAGCTGCTGAGTAGTTATTCCCTGTTTCCTTGCTAATTTTAAGAGATCTTTTATTTCATACTGATTAACTACAACATTATGTTCAATACCTAAAATTTTACCTTTAGTTTTGTTCAAGCAGTTTTGCCATCTTGCAGTGGTGTTCTCAAATTCTTGGGTACCTGTGTGAGTTCTTAATTTCTTGGATATCTGCTTGAATCTGTTTCATGCATTCTAGTTCTTTCCTTTATTGTTCTTCAGTGTTTTTACATTTTTTTCACTCTCCTCTAATTTTCTATTTATGTTTTCTTTGGCTGTGCTGAACAATTTTTTCATGATTGTTGTCCTTTCATTTTGGACCTAAGAAATAATTTCTGATCTTATTTCTTCTCTATTCTCATGGGCTTATTTCTTTATGTCAATTGCTATCATTTCAGAGGTTTCAGATGTGTGAGTTCCAAGTTCTCATATGTCATTGTCTCATGGATTTGCTCAGGGTGGCCTAGAGGATCAAGATTGTCTTTTGCTCCAGTAGTTAGGCATTTTTGAAGCCTAAGTACCACTCAGACAGAATCCTGCAGGCTTCCTAGAGTCTTCCAAATTCTTTAATGACTCCAGGAAAGCTCTGTTCTTGAGTATACCGGGTCCTCAGATCACAGCTCTCCTGCTATTTGGTATGTAATCCTACGTATGTGGAATACATCTGTTTATGTGCTGTCTGCCTACATTTTGTTGAGGAACTATTTTTGCACAGGATAGAAAAATACAGAAAAGAAACTCCCTATAGAATGTTAGCTATTATTTATCATTCAAAATACATAAGGGAAGCCGGGCGTGGTGGCGCATGCCTGTAATCCCAGCACTTGGGAGGCTGAGGCAGGAGGATCAATGCGAGTTCGAGACCAGCCTGGGCTACAAAAGGGAGCTCAAGGCCAGCCTGAACTGCATAGCGAGACCCTGTCTCAAAAAGACAAAAAAAAAAAAAAAATACATAAGGAACTCAGCTACAAAGAAATGGAATAAAAAGAAGTAATCTGATTTCAAAAAATAAGCTCATTATGAAAATAAGGACTCATTTATGAAAATAATGCCTACAAAATGTCAATAGGTATAAGAAGAATGCTCAGCAGCACTAATTGTGAGGAAAAGGTAAACAGAAAGCACAATGATCCAACACCTGCTAGGATGGCTCTTATTGAAGAGATGGGAAATGTGTTGGCCAGGATACACAGAAAGCAAGCCTTTGGGCACTGTTGATGGGGATGTAAATTAGCACAGTCATTATACAAAACTTTTTCAAGGTTCCTCACAAAAATAACATTGACTATAGTAGGACTGCTAAAAAAAAAAAAAATCAATTTTACCTGGCAAAGGAAATGTGCCTGCATTTATAATAGCAAAACTCAAGCCTCGGAGGATCTGGTTGCCGAGCAGCGTCAGCTAGTTGAGTGGCGGGTATGGAGATGAGCCTGGTGGCCCAGGGGCAGAGCTTTCTGGGAGGTGGACAACAGTGTTGACTCACAGGGCAGAAGATGCATCCGCATGGAGGCAATGCTGGGTGTTCAGGTGTAATCAGGCCAGCTAAGTCTTTTGGAAGAATAATGTTGTCTGTCTACCTCCTGCCTCATCTTGGGCCCTGGGTGTCTCAGGTGCAAGGAGAAAGAGCATTGTAAGAGGAGCACAGTTGATGCTGTGATCCATAGACACATCCACACCAGGCACTGCAGAGGCCTCTTCATGCTGGTGGCCTCTCTCCACCTTCCTTACTGTTAGTAATTTTCTTTACAGAGAAAAATGATCTATTGATTACATTGTTCTCTTTATTTGAAGTTTGCTCCAAGAATTACAAATATTTCTTCAAGGTTAGATGTTCTCTTTGTCTCTATTTTATCACTGGAGCTCCAAATAATATTTATCCCATGTTACAAATATATGCAAATAATTACAAAAATAAAAATTTAAGTGTAATAGAAAAATGGAAGATAGCAGAGGAAACAGAATGAACACACTGTATTTCATAGTTTACAAATATATGGATTTCATATATATATTTCACTTTAATATTTATAAGTTTATAAAATTTCTTATCTATTAATCAAAATAATTGTGTGTTCATCTCAAAGCTATAGCCTACAGAAGTTATAAATATGCATCTCTGCACTATTTTGAGCAGATTTATTTTAAGTTCTGTCAAGGGAAGGGAGAGGTATGAAGGCCTGGAGGGGAAGGAAAACCCTGGAATGTTGCTTGCATCTATAAGGGAGGAGCTCCTGGCCCTGCAGGGCAGACCTAGGAGGAGAGCAAGGTGAGCGTGGCTTGTGGGCTGGTTAAGTTACAAGGGAAATATGGGGGAGGGATGGGAAAAAATAAATGAAAATGAGAAATAGATGAAGAAAATGTGAAATCTCTATCTGTGTCTGTATCTGTGTCTCTATCTGTATCCACATCCCTATCCATCACCATGTCTGCATCTACGTCTATGTCTATGTCTATGTCTATGTCTATCTATATCTACATCTATATCTATATTTATATCTATATCTGTTCCATTCAGTCACAAGGAAGCCTAACCTGATTTGAATCAGGAAAATGGATGATTCCTAGCACCCTAATACTACAGTAAATTAATTTTCTCCCAGGTTTTCTATTATGTGAAACTCAAAATATAAATTGTTTAACAACAAAAAAGAAATGATAAGAAGCATGGAGATCAGTTGTTTGGAGAAGGGAAGAAGCTTTTAGAGAGAAGAGACTCGGGGGCATGGAAAAAGGAATCAATGTGGTCTTGATGCTGTATGTGTGTACTAATTCCACAGGGCCGAGACCATTGTTATGAATAAGAATCAAATAATAAGCAAAAGTTTAAAAAAGAAAAGAGCGAAGTGATATATTTAGCTTACTATTTTTAGATTTAGTGGGTCATAAATGGCAACTCTATTTACCTGTGGGAGCTGAAGGGACTGTGTGACCGGGGTATCCCTCCTGCAATGATTGAAGCATATCTATCATCTCAAATATCTAGGACTTATCTGGGTTAGAATATTTAAAATTATACCTTTTAGCTGTTTTTAAATATACAGTGAGTTACTATCAATTGTAGTCTCCTTACTGAGCAAGGGAACTCAGGCGCGAGCCCCTCTTCTCTGTGACTGTGCTAATACCGACCAACTTTCCACTTCACTATTTTCTTCTCTGCTTTCCCCAAGTAAGTTCTCACTTACACCCACTGCCTTACTTAAACCATTAAAGATGGTTATAATATAGCCCCAAGTTGAACAGCAAATCTATCACTTATCCCTTCAAGATATATGGTAGATAGAGATCAGGTATATATGAGACCAAGTTAAAATATAGAAGAAATGATACATATGTGACAACAACAGCAAATATATAATGCAGACTTATCAAAATAAAATGATAAAATTTTCATGAGTTATTGGTTAATGCATATAAGCTGAGAAAAATCTTATGTTTTCAGTCAAAGGCTCTTATGACAAATGTTGGAATCAGAATAGGTGTGGTTTAACGTAAAAACTGCAAGTGAAAAATAAAATCACCTCAAAGTCTTTTATTATTACTAAGCAGAAGTCATATAACCAAATGATGGTTATATTTTCTACCTATGTGTCTCCTCAAAGCCTCATGCAGTCATGAAGCTGCTTCTAGAGTTTGTGACTAGTTCATGATACAATGCTGGGACTATTGATGTGAGTGCTACATTTCCCCTGGGGCAGATAATCTGCATGCAAATGTAAGGAGGGGAAAGGGGCTAGCAAACAGCCACAGCTGCAGCTCTTTCTTGCTCTTTGCTGGTTTTCACTACTATAAATGGCACCTCTCTGCATGTACCACTCTTTCCTTTCAGCCAGCCTGGTATGGACTGAAACCTCCACAGACTGTGAGCTAAATAAACCTTTTCTTCCTTCATTTTGGGTGTTGGTATTTTGTCCCAGGCATGAAAGAAAAGTAACCAAGACAGAGATCATTCTTAAGGCAAGATTAAAAAAAAAATCTCTTCTAGAAAGAAATTGAAGCCTATCTCAGGAGAAAACTAGAGTCATTAGAAATAGTATGGACAACTCCAAATGCAGCGCTTATGTCATCATACCTCAGTGGCCATCTTTTCCGGGTTTATCAGATTTGATACTAATAACTCACAGTCATACTTTTAAATTACAATATATCTACAACCACACTATAAAATAGTACTAAGGCAAATAAAGTAGATCATATACTTGAGGGAACCATGAGACAAGAAGTCCATGAGTTAGATAGAAATCACTTAACTTAGGAAGGAGGACAAATCTTAGAAATCTCTTTCAATTATCTTGAAAGAGAGATAATACAGTTGTGAAATAGAAATAAAATGTTATAATATTAGAAAGCTAAAAAATAAGATGTCTTGAGACATAAGAACAATTTTATAATCTGACCATTCATTTTGGAACATAAAATGTGATAGGAAACTTTGATTTAAACAATAAAAAATGTACCAGAACATAGAACAAGAAACTCTAATTGCCATGAATCACAAAACTTAGCTACTGGTGACCCAGCTCTGGTGAGTTCCAAAGAGATGTAACAGAATATATCAAAGAAAGAAATTAACCAAAAGCATGATAATATAATGCTCAGATTTAAAATGTATAGATACTTTAAAATTACAGGAATGTTACTAAATAAAATTATGAGTAAAAGTAAACCACACTTTGATATATAATTTCAATATATCAGTTACCTATCCAGGGAAGAAGGCAAAGCAAAGCTGTGAGGACACTTTTGCCTAGACAGTGCAAGGACATTCATTCAGGCTATGGCTCAGTCCTGACCTCTACTTGTACTGACACATTTGGCCTCATAAGGAAAAAAGGTCTGTGTAGAACAAATCAAATTAAATGTGCTCATTCTGGATTAGAGTGGGCCTTGCTCCAAAGACTGTTTTTTCTTCTCTGAGGCAAACTTAGATACAGAAAATGAAAGAGAGACAGAGAAAATTCCATGTGATTGATAGGTTTTTGAACACATTTGAAGGACAGAAAATACAAAGGAGACTTTTATTGCAAGCACTCCTCAAAGAGAGAGAAAGATAGGAGAATCCTCTGGGCCAGACAAAGGAAGGCAGCTACTTTTGTAATTTTCTGTTTGGGGAGCGACTTCCAGAGACAGGGTGATGATGTTGTTATGGATCACTGGAGATTTCCTATGTGGGCAGGAAAGGATAACAGAAGAGCTGGGAGAAGAAGGAGAAGTTGTAGTTTTGGGCTCACCGCCATCTTGGAGAGATGCCACGGTGACTCAGCCTGTTTCCACATGGGACCGAACCCATAGGTGACAAGAGAGACAGCTTGGAAGGATGAGTCAAACAATACTATGGACAAGGACAGCCCCAGGAGCCAGGTGGTGGTGGAAGAGGTTCACTGGTAGCTTCAGAGGAAGTGCCAATTGGTTATCATCTTAATTTCAGACTTTTGTCTTGAAGAACTGTAAGGAAATAGATTTATCTTACTTTAAACCAGCCAGCTTATAGGGCTTTGTTTTGAGAGTCCCAATGAAATGACACACAAAGTACCAAAAGAGATCAAGTAAACTGATCTCAGAAGGGCCCTTCTTGAGAAAGTCTGGATGATACCATTCAAGGAGAAATTGTCTTCTAAGAACCATGCTTTTCTAACTAGAATCCATGACTGGGAAGTTGGACAAGACAAGGATAGTTTTAGATATGCAACAACCTGCACATTAATCCCCACATGACCTTTCTTAGTAATTCATTTGACGCTACACTTGAGACAAATAATTAATCCATGAAATGGGAGGTGATTCAGTTAAAGAAGTAACAGACCACACTGGAGAAGCCAGTGAATGCGAGGAGAAGCCATTAATGAAAGTCCTAGTGTAGGTAGAGAGGGTCTTCCAGCGCCAGCCTAGAGTTCAGAAAGATGGTGGCGATCAGCATGGCATCTCTTGGGGAAAAAATGGATTTGTTAATAAAGCATGATCTATTTAATAAATGTTGATATTGGATATATTGAGAGTGAAAAGAATCGTGCAAATGCGAACAGAACTCAGTGACAAATTGTTTGGATAGGTAATCGAATAAAATCCAAATAGTATTATGTAGCTATTTTTTTTTAAACTTCATGTATTTATGTTATGGCCAGCTCAGCCTGCCCTGGGGTGGGGCCAGCACAGCATGTGGTGCCAGAGATCGAACCAAGATCCTTGTGGTTACCTAAGCTTGCCTAAAAAGGCACTTTAGAACACTGAGCTATCTTGCTGGCCCCTGTACATGTTTTATGTGTTGTGAACCACACATGTTCTACATATGTTGACATGTGTATGTGTGCTACTTTAAAGATAGTATGAGAAGGGAGATAGCACAAAGTAATTATGTAAATGAATAATTAAGTTCATATGTCAAGTGGGAATTCAAGATGTATAATAGATCAATTTCCTATGTATGATTTTAGATATGACTCTATTCTGTCACAAAGACAGAATATATGTGTTCATGTCAGTGTGTGTGTGTGTGTGTGTGTGTGTGTGTGTGTGTGTGTACACCCTGGGCCAAAGAAACAAGGTAAAGGTAAACTTGAAATAATTGGGCCTACACCGACCATAATTATCCACTGTAGATATCAAAAAATGAGAGCTTTCTAAAGTTTAACTTTTCACTTTGCCACATTTTGAATTAATCAGAGACCAGTTCAGATACTTCAAGAAGGTGTCCCCCTTTTCCTTCCAAGTGTCTACAAGGTGGCTAAAGTTGGGAAGACAAAAATTAAATTTACTTTGCAAATCCAGGAATCTAAGCTATTTGGATTTCCTAAAATTTTCCCAGTAATGTGATGGGCTTCATCTTTTGGCAGAAACCACTATGAAGCCTCTTGGAGAAGAATCTCATATTAACCAGTTGATTTTTCCTGTTGACATATGAGTTTAACCCAGGCTCAGGTTCTGTTCTGGAGATGGGCATCAGAGTCATACTAAGACAACCCCTGTGAGTCACTTAGCCCCCACTGAGTCCTGTATTGGGGGGTGAAGCTGTGTGACTTCAAAGGAGAAGATAAGGCCGCAGCTGAGGATGTCACGTTCCAATCTTAATTATCTAAAAGGAGACTGGAGCTGCAGACTTCTTCCTCTGCAGTGAAGGCTTCCTGGTGCTCACATGTTTCCCTAAATTACCATTAGGTATTATTCAGAGAAGCCTTGGAATGGACTTCCAAGTTCTGCCTAGATTCCTGCATTTACTTCACTATCCCCCCCACCCCCGCTTTGTTTGAAAACCTAATGAATATAGGCCACCTAGAGACATTCTTTCTTCTAAGCCCCATGAGGAATCTGTGAGAGGGTTATAATCATTCTGGAGCCCTAAAATCATACTCTTTGCTTAATTTGTTTAAACCTTCACCTTTACTCCTTTAGGAGACTGGGCCTGATCAGTCCACAATAACCAATGGATATAAATAATTCTGATAATCTTTCAGGAGAAATCATGGGTCTTGAATCATTGATTTCGGTCTGGATGCTTGAGGAGTCCAAAAATAATAAGACTGATAGGGTTATCAGAAGCAGAGTAATGAAACAGGAAAGATAAAGAATCCTTTATTAACAACAAAGACACTGAGGCTCGAGGGCAGAGGGGGCAGATAGATCCTATGCCCTGAGACAAAAAGAGCTGACGCTTTTACGGACCTTTGTTAAGGTGGAATTTGAGGAGTACGTTTAAAAATAATTGATGAGTTGACTGGGGTCTTCCTTGAAGGAGAGGGAAAGATGAAATTGTATAATGAGTTGGTGAAGGTGGTCTCTGGAAAGATGAGCTGTTGTTTTAAAGGCTTTAGCCACGTTAGATCACTACCACAATAATTCTGCAGTTCATACTAGATCCAAAACCTATCAAATAGGAAGACCAAAAGTGATATAAATTCCTGGTTGCGTTAGAAGAAACAAACTAGAAAGTCTCTCCTCTGGGAGACAGGAAAAAACAGAAAGGACTCAAAAGGAAACAGTTGATCTCTGAGGGACAAGAGAAGGAGTGAGAAGATGAGAGGGTCCAGGAAGGCACTGTTGCTTTGCCAGCCCTGCAGTTGAGTTTCCTTCCTATGCACCACATGTGCAACCTATGTGTTTGAATCATATAGCAACATGTACTACATGGATAATGATGAAGTCATCAGACTGTATGTCCCTGGCATTCAAAACACCAAGAGGACCTGACATATACTTAGCTACTGTCTGTGTGGGGTGTCAGGGTTGTAAGCTGTCCACAGTAGTAGTCTCTTTGTCACTGAAGAGACACACCGATGTGATGACCTGAGCTCATGGTGGCCCAGAGTCCAATTGGCTCCAAACCCAAGGATAAGGACCAGTCCAGCAGGCAAAGCTAAGAATAGCTGCCCTGATGGCTTTGCCTGAAGATCTGAGATGATTTTTCCTACTTCAACTTGAGTACTGGAAAGACTGAAAGCTTCTTATGTAGGAACTGGACTGAGAATGAACCAAAAATTTACCCAAAGATATATTTTAAACAACATAAAGTCAATACAAAATTAAACGACAGAGCTAAACTTCTTTCTACTTAGGTGGAGTGGGCATTTAAAGGCAGACTAAGTGACTTCTAGTGAAGAAGAACAAAGTCTGACAGATTGTGTGGTTAAATATTTGACCGTGAGTACATTGTAATTTGTATAACTGAATTAAGTTTTAAACGAATGACTTTTTCTCTAAATTCATAATACTTTAAATATCACAAGGATAAAATAAAAAAGAGAACATCTCAATTTCCTATCTTTTCCTTTTGTGATTAATATACAAACATGGAGCAAGAGAAATAGCCCACATTTAAAATATAGTAACATTGAAAATAGAAAAGTAGTTGTATGTGTACAACCAACAGTTTAATTAGTCAGAAATTGATTGGGAAAAGTAGCAGATGAATTTCATTTTGGAATTCGTATTGTTTAGCTTGTAATCTGAAGAAACAATCTTGGATCTTTGGAAGACTTTAACCCAGTCTGCAAGAACACACACAGATGCACATGCGTGTTTGCACACACACACACACACACACACACACACACACACACACTATAACCATCACTAAACAGAATGAGAGATCACAGCAACTTATCTTGGCCACCCAAATTGTACCTTAAATTGAATTCTTACTATTTTTAATAGTCATACTAGAAAAACTTACATTGTTTTCTACAAGTGAAATAAAATGTCTTCATTTTTTCAAAAAAGTAAACAAGGGAAAACCAATTAAAATTATTTGTAATGTAGTAAGGAGTCTTACAGTGTTTTCTGCAATCCAATATTTACCCTAGAAACAAATACTTTTAATCTACGAATACCAGTGTATCATGAGTAGGATGAGCACCTTACACATGATAGTAACATATCACAAAAAAGTTATTCAATGAAAGTAATTTACTTATTATCAGCTAACCTGTAAATGAAAGATCCCACCCTCATTTTGTTTTTTAAGAAGTGAAAGTTTAGGAACAAAGGCAAGAAGAAAACCAAATATTAGTTAGTTATCAGTAATTTTTCCACCACGAAGAATACAACTAGGGGCCAGGGAACTAGTTCAGTGCCACGAGTGCCTGCCTGGCAAGTGCAAGGTCCTCAGTTTGATCTCCAGTACTGCAAAACTAAAGCAACAACAGAATACAACTAGAACCCAGACATACTCACAACTCAGCTGCTCAAATGCTGTGCCCTGACAACTGGTCAGTCCCCTCCTGACATAGGGAAGGAGCTAATCTGCCATAAAACTCACTCTTACATTTTATTTCCAATTACATGACACAAATAACTTGTAGCCTACGAATATCAGTTGTGATAAGATTTGCAAAAATGAGAGAAACTTGCAAATGTTCCCAATAGCTAAAAGAACTATACTGATATGATCATACAATATAAACAGTATCACTTGGAAATTTATTAGAAGTTTGATAATTTTAAACTTACAAAAGTAAGGGCTATTACAATGCAGGAAATACATATCAATACAATCCATGAGAAAAAATATAGGTTAGCTATTCATATAGAAATAATTCAAGCAATAATAAAAAGACTAAATTTAAAATATAAGACATTTGCCACCCTAAGAGCATTTTCTCTATTTATTAATAATCACAAAGAGCCAATTGATATTTGAATCATTTATTCTTTATGTTACCAGTAATGTCTTATTAGAAGTTGTCTCAGTTACTCTTCTTTCATGGCAGAATAAATGCCTGACACCCAAAATGAAGGAAGGAAAGGCTTATTTAGCTCACACTTACTCAGCTGGTTTCAAGACAGAGCAGCACATGATACAGAACAACCTTTTATGGCCACAACAAAGAGCAGAGAGCAAAAAGGAGGAGTAGCAACAGCAGCAGTGGCAACAGAGAGCAAGTCTGTCTTTCTTAAATTGCATTCAAACTCTCTGCCCCAGGCTGGGAGAAGTAATCACAACCATAATCCCAGCAGCACTTATACCCATAATCCCAGTGGACCATGAGTTAATTACAAAGTCCAGAAGCTGCCCCATGACTGCATGAAGCATTGTAGGGACACCTAGACACAAACCATAACAAAAGTCAACCTAATGTACTAGTGAGGAGAGGATTCCACACTTGTTGGCACTTAATGTAAACATTTGCTGAATAAACCTTTACATGGACCCATTTTTCCCAAAGCAGGAAGTTTGCGCTTTTCAGGCATGGTGGTACACACCTTCAATCTCAGCACTTGAGAGGCTGAGGCAGGAGGGTTGCTGTGAGTTCACGGTCAACCTGAGCTGCATTGTGAAACCCTGTCTCAAAAGACTAAAGATAATTTTAAAAAACTTTGTTCAAATTCTTAGGAACGTGTGAAGTTTATGTTATTTACATAAATTATTTTTAAACTAACAAAATAAGATGTAAACAAAAAATAATATGCATAAACCTCAACTTTTACTTTTATAGTGAAATATGATTTTAAAGCTCATATAAAAAACCATAATCCTGCATATGGCAAATACTATTAAAAAGCTGAAATAAGAATATAAGTGTAACGTGTAGTTGAAAGAGGTAGTATTCCAAAGGCAATGATCCATGTATTTAATCCACAGAATTAAAGTCTGTAGTGCACGCTCTTCCTATTCCAGCTTTAACCTATCCACACAGAGTGTATCTCTAAATCAAATTTCTGTTGTACACTTAGAAACTGGCAAAGACCTAGGACACCTTATCTAGTAAATATTTTAATAAATTTCACATTTTTTTCTTTAAATTCAATATTTGATTTCAAAAATGCCACATGGTGAGTTGTGCAAATAAGGGGCTAATGGAGTTGGAATAAGTCACTTCTGAATGAAACGCAAAATGAGCTGGGCTTAAGTTCTGCAGATCTTCAGCCTTTCAGGATGACCTTGGAGGTCATGCAGAGGGAACTGGAAAATCCTACTCCTGTTCTGAGGAGAGATGTTGTGAGACTCTCTACATTCTCCTCAGGCTGTGTGTGTGTGTGTGTGTGTGTGTGTGTGTGTGTGTGTGTGTGTTTCAGTAGAGACTATATGTCTATATGATCTCCCTAGGCAGATGATTCTCCTGTGATTCTCCTGCTTGCAGCCTCCCAAATGCTAGGATTATAGACGTCCACCCTTCTCAGTATACCCCCTGATCGAGGCCAGAACGACATACCCAGCATTGAACCCTGGCTGTTGTACTCTGCCTAAGCAGGTACTGTAGTCTGCTGAGCTATCTGGCCAGCCCTCTCCTCAGGCCTTGCATGGACCAGAAATAGATGTTTCCCTTCTGCATTTTATGAATCCAAATATTCCTGCAAGATCTCCCAGAGCCTGCTGCCCAGTTCCCTCTTGAGCTGACCCCTATAGCTGGCTCTTGTGGGCCTTCCTCCTGCCCTCTGGCATCCTTCCACATCAAACATTCACCTCATGAGGGTTGCTTTAATGCTTGCTGGAAGAGCAACTCAGTCCTTGAGTCTTTTTTTTTTTTTTTAATTTCTCAGCGCTTTATCCCAGTTTTCATTTTACTCAAAATGTGTTTCTTAAAATATCATCTCCTAATTCTGGAGTCTATTTCATCTTCCTTTGCTCATAAGGTCAGTTGCCATCATTGATTACTTACTTCTTTAATGGTATTTCTATGTTCAATGGAAAAATATCCCATTGAATGGTTCTCTTGGTCCCACTGTGAAAAGAACACCTTTCCCTTTTCATACCTGTGGTCAGGTTCTTCTGAGTTTTATATCTACATTTAAATTAAAATGTGAAAACTTCACTCAAATATTTGGACATTATCTTGCATTTAGATCTAATACAGTCTTTAGTGCCACAATTTCCCATACAAACGGTGTATCCTATCTTCCCGTGGGTTTTGAAGGATTTGGTTTCTGTGGAATTATCTATTCTATAGAAACTGAACTGGACACACCACCTTCCCCACTTCTGTGGCCCTCAAGTTCCTGGTGGTGGTGTACATCCCATGACTCCCACTTCCCCACTATCTCTTACCATGCCAAGTTTTGCTTTTTTTCTAGTTCTACTCAGCTAGGTTGTTAGTAGTTCCTCTATTTACATATGGAAACAATTTGGCCAAGGGTAGGAAGTCATAGCAGATACAGGACATGTTCCCTATTAGGTGGTCATGACTCCATTTACTCAGAACTGGGATCAACTGAGAGACCCCGAAATCTTGCCTTTCTCCAGCTGCAATGAATATCATAGGGTTTGTTTCATTTTGATGAATACAAAATTTATTTGGTACAAGGCCATTTCACTAATGATGCAAACTTGAAAATAACTCTCCCCTACCAAAGCAGGGATAATGGTGTCTAGTTCTTCACATCATAGTTGGCATCGTGAAGCTCATCCAGGACCTACTCTGTTCAACTTGCTGAATTAAATGGTTACTTCCCTTGTTTTTCCCTTTTATACCTCTATTTTTGCAGTATTTCATTTTCTCGCATACAGACTGCAAGAATTGTTCTCTATTTTCACTTTTCCAACTGCTCTTTTAGTTTGGTTGTAGACCTCCTTGTCTGAAGCTTTGAACATTAATCCTCAGCAGTGAAATATTATGAGGGATGTGGGTGTAGTAGTTGATACATTGTGCCAACTTGGCTGAATCCCCTCGATAGTTCCACACCCTGAGCTGGGGGGGCCCCCTCCTTCCCACAAGACATGGAGGGCCCATCCCAGAGTGACTCAGCAAAAAGGACATATAAAGGGTTTGAGGAAGGATCCACTTGCACTTCCTTGGAGGTACCCTGGTCTTCACAATGTGCATGGAAGGGAGAGAGAGAGAGGTTGGCTAGAAGCTGCAGCTGTTGCTGTTGTCTTCGCTCTTCAATGTTCTCTGTTGCCGTGAGCTGCTGCTCTCTGCCATGTGCCCTGGGAGCCAGCCAAGGATTCACTGAAACCTTCACAAAATAGGAGCTAAATAAACCTTTCCTTCCTCAATTTTGAGTGTTGGTTATTTTGTTCCAGCAAGAGTTGTAAGGTAACTATTATGCTTTATGTCTAGTTGTCCCCCCAAAGCCTCATGCAATCATGAGGCAGGGACTTCTAGAGTTTGAGACTTGACCGATGATCCACTGGGATTATATGTTTTACTACTGATGAGATTATGGGTCTGAGTACTGCTGGGAATTATAGGTGTGGCCTGAGGTGGATAGGTTAATGCAGAGAGCCTGATGTAATTTAAAGAGAGACAGAGAGACCGACTTGCACTGTTGCTCTCTGATCCCCTGGTTACTCTGTTGCCTCTGTGACCATATCGTTGCTGTTCTGCCACCACTAACTTCTGCTCTCTGCCCTGTGCCCCTCAGCCTTGGTGCCAGTCAAGTCTGGACTGAAACCTCCAGTAACTGTGAGCTAAATAAATCGTTCCTTCCTTCATTTTGGGTGTCAGGTATTTGTTCCAGCTATGTGAGAAAAGAAACTAAGACAGTAACTAAAACAAGGGGTAAAATTGAATCCAATTTAGAATTTAAAGGTAGATCCTGATAAAGTTAAAATAATTAACTTTAGTTAATATCATTAAGATGGAGCCCAATTAACCCCGTTACAATGACATTCTATGAAAATGCAAACCACACACACACACTTTCTCCTGACTTGTAACTTCTTGTATCAGTAATGCTTACAAGAAAACCATCAGGAGTTGAACCCCCCAACTTGCTTTTAGAGAACCACGAGGCAAAATAAACCTCTTATCTTCATAAAGAGGTCTGGCTCATAAATGTTTCATTTTAGTAATGCAAAATGGACAAATAAAATAATTCAAAGTAAGTACTCCTAATTACAATGTTTTTGAGAGTTATATAGTATCCTAATCCATACCACCATTTAGATCTTTAACATACTTTAATCATTAATAAAATTAATAAAATATCTGAAATATAGTCACGTTCAAACCTAAACTTTAGATGTGAAGTATAATGGGTGAATTTTCCTTCAGTTTGTACACAAGGAGGCAAACCGTTCTGTGTGATGCTTTAGGAAGTCTGGGAAGTTGTAATGTACAGTGAACCTGACATATAACTTTATCTCAATTGGTAATGTTTCCTCTGGCACAATTGATCTTCCTGGACTGATCAGGAAAGTTTGATCATTTCCTGGAGCAATCCACACTGGAATACCATGAAAACTTCAAATTCTGTCAAAAAAAATTTCACTTACATTCCTTGCACTATATCATCCTCTAACATCAATGTTGCAAGTACAGAAATACACCGAAATAAATTTAATGAGAAGCCTTCCTTTGTAATCAGAGGCAGGTACCAAACAGAGTGGTGGAATTGCCTCATAATCACTGATTTCTTTCCCTTTGTCAGTGGCATCTTTGGAGTGGTCGTTTATGTCACAAGGTAAGAGAGAGAAGATGGTGAAGAGATTTTAGTGCTCACTCTCTCTAGTGGATGAAAAACTGGTGTGCAGCCTGTGACACCCAACTGAACTGAATCAACATGCTGATGAAAGTGGAAGGCCACCTGAGAAATGTTGTCAACAGCATAGAAGAACTAGAGAAGAAGAGGTGCTATTAGAAGGCTTTGGTTCTCTGGGAGTAGGTTGTTATGCTGGCCTTCCTGAAATGAACATGGCTTATCTCTGTATCAGAGGAGTTTTGACCTTAGTCACCATGGATACGTATGGTTCTCTTTGGGAGGACTCTAGTCCTGACCTTGACCATTGCTTCCTGGATCCGTGGCAATCCCTCAACCAGGTGGCACAGATCCTTTCCCCTACTAGTACAGAGATTCTAGCTTCCACCCCTTACCTTGAGGCCTTGCCAGTGCAGATCCATGAAATAGATTTCCGTGAGATTTTGTTGTAGGTGATAGTCCTCCAGTTTCACTTCTGGGAGGCACTGTCACAGGCTGTGGGTCTTCATCTAGACTAACACAGGACATTGCTATGGGATTCAGGCCCTCAGCTGTATTCTTTAGGGCTTTGTAATGTAGGAAGACTTCCTATGTTCGTTGAAATTGACTGTTTTGGTGACTTCTGTAGCATCGTCCTATGAGTTGGGTGTCCTGTATTGTTTTCCTTTCAAATTCTGGCTACAATACCATCACATAATTTGCAAGAGGACAGAGAGATAACCTTTCCCCCAGTATCTGTAATGGTATGGTTTCTATAAAAAATAACTTCCCAGAAGGCTCTTGTGTTTACAGGGACAGGTTTTGGGAAGCAATTGAATCATGCGAGCCCTGTATTAATCACTGTATACATCCATCGATGAGTTTAATACCTAAATGTGCTGTTCAGAGATGGGATCTAGATGATACAACCTGGTCACAGGAGCATGATAGGAAGTTTTCAAAACTTTCATTTGAAAAGAGAGTGACACATAGCCTGATCATTCAGTGTCTTTGAGGGACGTATTTCTCTGACTTCAGCAACCCAGGAAGGTGAAGGTCTCTGCAGCCATTAGGTAAGAGGCCCTGGCTACTGCTCTAGTTGGATGTAGATCTTATGCTCATCACACTTATTTTACAGTAATAAAAAATTCAAGAGTTATGGGGTCATAAAGGGTTCCTTTTCCATGCCAGAAGAGGACTTCGGAGACCGGGCAGCATAATCCTGAGTGCAGTTCACAAACCAGTGAGCATGATGTGAAAAGCGCAGTGGAGATACCAAAACCTTGGAGTTGCCAGGAGTAGTCAAACCCTCCTGAAGGAAACTAACAAGCTGACATAAAAAGAGCCATGTGGGCTGCAAACAGTGATGCCTTAATAATGGGAGCATCCAATCCCTCTGGAGATCACGACTTGCCTGGATTTGGGACATGGATCTATAGGATTTACGATTTTCTCTGTTATGTTTTCATCTTACTTTGGTGCCACTTCTTTCTATTCTTCTGTTTTTCCCTTTGCAATGGGAATGTTTAAGGTTTAAAAAAATATTTGGCAGTGCCTCATTTTCTAGTTGATTTTTATATGGATTCACAACTGAGAGTTTGCCTTGAATCTCACAAGAGGCATTAATGTGGGACTTTTCAATAGTGCTCAAACTCTTAAAACTGATGACTCACAGAGATGTAATTAACGTATGTTTCATATGGAAATGAACATGAAACCTTTGGAGATTGGGCTTGGGATAACAAAGTTTAGATCTGTAATATGTCCTCAAAATCTCATGCAGTAGAACTTTCAGAAGATTGTTGGATCATGTGAGTATTATCCTAACTAGTGGTTTATTCCATGTATAATTTTGGCAGCTAACTCTGCTGCCAGGAGTTAGGTTCTTCTTGGAAAAGATGGCTCATGTAAGCTGGGACCTGGAAGATGATTTTTTTTTTTTTCTGTGCTTCCTCCCATCTCTCTCTGCTTCTTGGCTGCCCTGGAATGAGCATCTCTCCTCTGCCTTTCCTCTATTCTGTTGCTGCCTTAGATCCAGCCAGTAATTGCATGGCTCTGTAAACCAAAATGTATCGTTCCTTCTTTATCTTGTATCTGTTGGTATCCTGTCTCAGAGAAGGGAAAGTAACTAGGACAAGTGCTGAAACTTGCAAGGGAAGAATTTTACTGCCCTGGTTTTGTGTTTCCATGACTTGGAGGCTGAGGTCATACTTGTATTCCTCTTTCCTGACAGATAGATAGGACACTACCATAACTGATATCTACCAGAAACACAATCACAAAAGGATTTTCCCAAAAGCAGTAAATGAGCACATAGCTGAGGACAGCTATGTGATAATAGAAAATAAATCATTATAGTGAGAAATATACATTTACATCTATGGTCTATGAAAAGATTTACTTCTCTAAACTTTTATATTCTCTCTATAGTATATATTGTGAGATGAGATAATTTCCTGAAGCAATTTAACACTCAACATTTCAGTACTTTTTTAGTCAGTGAAGTAAGGGTCACCATTACTCTTCTGCTATTAGTGTTTCACTGCTCATCTTGCTGTTTCCTTTTTAATAAAATATGTATCTATTCCAGTCTCTTTTTTTATCATTGTAAGCATCTCGTAGTCTCAGAGTCCAGTTTGTAACCTATGACATGAGGGAGCTGACGTATAACATTTTCATCCATCAGTCCCTTAGTTCCTATTACAACAGCTTGCTCATCCGAAGCACTTGTTACCTTTCTCGCTTATGCTTTGATTTTTCATATGCCACACGCACAGTGCCTGTGTTCACTGTTTTCCCTAAGACCTGGCCAGCTCCTTAAGTCAAAGCTCTTGGTGCATTCTTTTCATTTCGCACAATAGTGAAGGCAATGTTTCACATGGCTTGCATATATAATAAACTTTTGAATGAAGGCAGCTGACAACCCAAACTACTTTACTTTATGAGTATTCTGGTCATTTCCACCCTTCCTACCTCTTAACCCCGAACAGAATCTGTATCACCTGGGGTTCCACAGGCAGGTCACTCTGCAGACATGCTCTGTGTGTGGCTGCTGCTTTGCCGCTGTCCCGTCCGCAATAGCATGCTCTGGAGAATAATATAGAGCTCTATGGTAAGGTCATTACAAATATAAAATTGTTTTATTAAAAATTAACCGATATATGTTTATATTTTACTTAAGGAATTATTTCTTTTCAGATTTCAAAATTCCTAAATACCCTCTTTTCCATTCCCACAACCATAAAGCTGCTAACACCCTTCTAATTTTGATTTAAAGCAAAAAATGAAAAAAAAAAAAATAAAAATAAAAAAGAGGTGAAGAGTTCATCCCGTCATTTTTATATGCCACAAGTAAAATAACTCTGCTTCTCCTGTGGCACATGCACAAGTACGAAAGGCTCTCAGATTCCTGACAGAGCTGTCATTGTTTACCATGAGTCCTGTCACATTTGTGCTCCTTGTCATTCCCCACAGCCAAGTGTGGCTGGCACCCTGCCTGCCGCTGCCTTGCATGAAGGAAGCTCTGCCTCCTGACTCCCAAGGTAATTCATGAGGAAAGTGTGCTCCCTAGCGTCGAGATGGCTAAGGCTGGAGGTGCCAGCAGGCCAGGCGGAAGGTGAGTGTTGGCTCCCGTACTCTCTGACAGGGAGTGCACGCTATTGGCTGCTTGTACTGAGGATTTGACACTCCAGTGCAAACAAAGAGGCGAAAGTAAAGTTCACAGACTTCCTGGAATTCACCTGAATTTGAGATTGGTTGATTTTCAAGCTTGTTGATACTTTCTGGAAAACACTAAATCCACCTATAATCACACAACGAAAATCTCTGTTTTTTAGATTCCTTCTTAAAGTGCTTTAAAATTATGCCCAGAATCACAGGAGTATGACTCTCCTTTCTGTGTGTTTGTCATAGAAAATGATGCTTTTTGTGATGCAACTTCTTATTACTAATTTTATGTGTATCCCACTGGTGGCAATAATTTGTAAATATAGTGGGCATCCTAAGAAGAAAGGGACTGCGCAGCACTCCTCCTTTCTTTTGGCATATTTTCTGATACAACAACAACAACAAAAAAAAAAATACACAAGTGTTCTTAGAAACAATCAGAAGCCCCAAGCATTCAAACTTGTTGAATATTACCCTAAAACTCCTATGCTAATGTCAATGAGTCAGTTGAGGAGCAGGAGGCTATTTTTATTCTGATGACCTTAATGAATTCTAGGAAAATTTCAGTGGCATAATTTTAGAGTTAACTAAGATGTATTTCTTTGTTTTGTGTTTTCAATTTTATCTGAAAACTTCTGTGTTATTCACCTGCAGGTTATTCACTTTAAAAATAACTATAATGAAAGTAAAAGTTTCTTTCCATAGATGATCCCATAAGTATGTATTACTGTAGTTTTGTTTTGTTTGTATTTTAGTAAAGATCTAAAGAGTCTATAGGGCCTACAAGGTCACGATATAGATCGGACTCATAGTGATCCACTTGTGTTCAGCTTCCCAAAGAGCTGGGATTACAGGCTCACGCCACCATGCCCAGTCTCAATCGTCTTCTCAGTGTGCCCCAGGGGCGGGGCTGGCAAGGCAGGCCTGGATCGTCCACTGGCTGCTGTGTCTGTCTAAGCAGGTGCTTCAGTGTGCTGAGTTATTTGTTTGGCCCTATAGATGATTTTTATTTTTCTGTCAAATATTTCAAGGAACATACATCTCAATTCAGCAATAGATGTTAGATTTTACATTTCATTAAAATCCAGCCACATGTTGCTATACAAGAGTTCTGTCAAAAAATGAAGCTGAAACTGTTTGAATATTCCTGCTGGTGACAAATGTCTGTAGAAGCTCACAAACGGCTGTGCCCAGTTGCACAGATCAAGAGGCCCCCGCTGGGAAGCAGAGCCAGGAGGAAGACTATCAACAAGGCTGAAGGTGTCACTGTCCGCATCTGAGATGATTCAAAACGGAGAGGAATAAATTAAATGCAGCGGATGATGACAAAATTGAGATTCAGGTTATCTCAAAGAGTGGAATGCTAGATGATGACCAAAAACACAAAATTTGAGAAAGAGGAATTTCGAGTCCTTCTTGAGGCTGAAAATGAGTCAGTGGAATGCAGAGCAGTGACTAGTGCAGATAGTAGCTCAGGGGTGTCAGAACTAACTTGGTGTAACTCAATAATGGCTCCCAGCACCAAGATGACTAGGAAAGGAGTAGAGTACATTATACAACTGAACATCAAGCATGCAGAATGGGCAAAGCCTAGCTTCTTCGTGGAAGATGAAGTTTAAATATCTGAAATACTGTCCAGGAAGTGGATAGATCGATGAACACAGTGATTTATAGAAAAAAAAAATAATTGGAAGTACTGAATGCTTAACTTTTAGGAAGAATATTCTTGAAAGGGCAAACATGATAGCTAATTTAAAATATTTGAGAACTTCTTCTGGAAGCAAAAAAGGCATAATTTTTCTTTAACACTTTGCGGGCTGGGAATATGGCAGTGGTGGTTCGAGTTCTCGCTTAGTGATTGTGTGGCCTTGTGCTCAGTCACTAGCACTGCAATAACAATAATAATAACAATGATAATAATAACAATAATGTGTCACATAATGAGGCTAAAATTAGTAACCAATGATCGCACAGGCCTCAGTTTGAGGTATCCCAGAGTAAATGCAATTGCATATGTATTAAAGACCAAATAAAAGCATTTTCTCACACATTAAGGGATGAAATAATGGAAGAAGATCCCCAGAAAAGCATTAACAGAATGTGTTCAAATACAAACTTGATTCATGTTTCAGATTTCATTGATTCGTACTAATATCTTTCCTTCCTTCTTCTTTTTTTTTTTTTTTTTTTTTTTGTCTTTTTGAGACAGGGTCTCGCTATGCAGTTGAGGCTGGTCCTGAGCTCACTTTTGTAGCCCAGGCTGGTCTCGAACTCGCACCAATCCGCCTGCCTCAGCCTCCCGAGTGCTAGGATTACAGGCGTGCGCCACCACGCCCGGCTTTCTTTTTTTTTTTTTTTTTTTTGTTTCCTTCCTTCTTCTAAGAGTCTACTGCCTTCCACAGTCATTGCGTATTTCAACAGAAATTAGGTTCCACATACATCTTTATCGGATTCCTCCCTTTTGCAGTACTGAGGATTGAACTCAAGGCCTTCATAGTGAGCCGTTGAGCCAGCTCTCTAGCCTTTTATTTTTATTTTGAAACTGAGCCTTACTGTGTCACTAAATGCTTTAAGCCAGGCTGGAACTTGCCATTCTCCAGCCTCAGCCTCCATACATGCTGGTACTAAGGGTGTGCACTGCAAGTCAAGCTCTGTTTATCACAGAGCCTTAGGAGATATGTCTAATATTTCAAAAATTAGTAAGTCTCTAGAAAAAGACTTTTACTGATTAGAAGTTCTATAACAACCAAAATATATTAACTTGAAAGCTAACAATGTTTATGATAAAATATAGTGGTGAAAAAAGATTGCTCCCTGCCATTTACTAATCAAATGAATATTGCAGAAGTGGGGTGCTGCACTTCATGTGGAAATTGCCTGGATTTTTGTTTGTTTCTTTGTTTTTAGTGTATGAGACAGATAAAGTGGGTAGAATCCTGAGAATTTTTACTACTGCTATTCTCCTCTGGCCACATGCAGCCCACCAGTGTTTCTTTCACACCGCATCTTTACTTCTTCTCTCCCAATTTCCAAGTTCAGAGTTCTCCTGTTGGAAAGGCTGTGGCAGTGTGAGTCTTGTTCTCCTACCT
Source organism: Myocastor coypus (assembly GCA_004027025.1). Classification (NCBI taxonomy): domain Eukaryota; kingdom Metazoa; phylum Chordata; class Mammalia; order Rodentia; family Myocastoridae; genus Myocastor; species Myocastor coypus. The sequence continues at coordinate 37,995 of PVJA010005741.1, read as the reverse complement.
CTGCAATAATAAGCTCTCCCTTAAACAACTCCCAAACAGCAGAAAGCCAGTTAAGGTCAAGGCTACAAAGAAAAAGAGCATGTTTATACCCAACTGAAGATTTGTTTTAACAGTCAACTATGCATAGCGGATTAGACTATTTTTGCAGCATGCTAATTGGCCATTAAGGTGGCTTCTACCATTGATGTAAGTGTGCTAAGTCTGATGTATTTTTGGATATTTCTGAAACTGCCTAAGGTGAAAAGGGCTCAGGTGTACATAATTTATGAATCGATTATCATACTACCCAGATACACTTCTGTGGCCTCCAGGCTATTTGGGTGCTCCAGGATCAGTTGCACCTGATTTAAATGCATCAAATTTCTCTTCCCTGTACAGGGTTTGGCCATCCTGCATAAACTATTTTAAGGAAAATAAAAATAATGGAAGATGGGAAATTAAAATGCACCATTGTGAGAAAACAATACAATGCTTTACTACCATTTCAAAGGATATCTGCTTAATTTTTCATATTACAGTGACAGAAATCTCATTTAAGTGACTAAAGCATACAAATTGACTTGCTAAAATTAGAGTAATACTAAGAAAAATTATGAAGGGTTCGATCAACTTTTTATTGCATAAACATGATAAATAACACAAAAAGAGAATATTTCTACTAGGAAATAGAACTATGTAGATTAATGAAACTAACCCTCAAAAAGTTTAGGAAGATGGAAATCTCACTTAAATTTCATTCTAGTTATGCAGTGAAACCTAACCACTTTTTATTTTTTCAATACCTTTATTGCAAATGATTATATTTTGACTCTCCTGAATGTCAATAATTAAACTATCTGAAAGCAGGAAGTAGCTGCCACTTTATATGCTATTGGACTAAGGTCAGCACTCACTCAGTACTGAACAGCAGCATGCAAAGCCCCCAATTCGTTCACTTGCTGGTTCCAGAAACAACGTTTCTCTTTGAACCTTCATAAAATAGATAGCAATAAGCTTCTATAAAATCAAAGGTTGCAGTTTCTAAGATGGCTTCTAAATTCAGAAGCAAAAGATGAGAAGCGTGGTTTACCTTGTTTGCTTGTATATCTAATTTTGACTGTTTTTTTTCTTGAAGCTCCTCAATCTATGTAGGAAACGAACAGGATACACTATTGGGAGAAAGCATTTCAGTATCGGAAAGGTGAAAAATGCGGTGATGTGCCCAAGTGGCAGCTGATTTTCGTGGAGAAAACCACGCATTTATGCAAGAGGTCATCAAAAATGTAATTGCTAGTAATATTTTGAGCTGCATTTCCTATTGGCTTGTGGCTGACTCCCCCAGATGAAGCCTCTCACCCTAAATGTATTCTCACTTTCTTTCTTTCTAAAAGAGCCCAGTTGTTTCTCACAATTGAGTGTACCTCCAACCTGACTTGCTTTAGGCCAGAGATGATTGTGTAATGCAGTGCCAACAAAGAGACGTAAGAGCAATTTAAAAAGTAGGATCATGGCAAGCCAAAATCTTTTGAGAAAATCAATTTTTACTGTTGCACACTGGAAATTTTTTTGTCCTTTTTTCTTTTTCCTTTGTGAATGTATTTATATTTATTTATTTATTTATTTACTTTTGGCTGGACCGGGGTTCAAACTCAAAAACGTTGCACTTGCCAGGAAGGCACTTGTGCCTTGGCGCTATCTCTCCACCGTCCTATATTTATTTATTTATTATTACTTTTAATGAAAGGAAATAGCACTGAGATAGGCTCACAACAGGTTAGTAGGACAGTTCTAATAATTAATACATTACATATTGTTGTCTGTGTAGTATTTGTTTAGAGTACAAGATGCAGACTTGATATCTTGTGTAAACTCTATTAGTACAAATACTTCTCAGTGAACTAAAAGAAAGTAACTGTATATATAATCCAATACTCCATAATAGTAGTGGGTTAGTTGCACAGCTGGCAACTAACCAAAAGGCTCAAGCTGTTGACTTGAGCCTTTTGAAGTTCAGCATATTTATATTGCTTTCCTTTTTATGCCTCATGGTTTAATTTTTCTGCCTGTTCACATTGATTAGAATGCAAAAGTTCTATGGATTAGGGGCCCTCAGGCAAATTCAAGTCAGATGAGAGGAAGTAGAAAAAAGTACAATCAGTAATTTCCATCAGAATAGTGGATGGAAATTATCCTCATATGTCATAGTGGATGGAAATTTATCCTCATATGTCATTTTCTCTGGCTTTATTTTTAAACATACTAAGCAAGGCAAATATTTAACAAATGGCCATCACTTTATCATATTTCCTTAATCTATATTTACAAAAATAAGCATAAAGTGAATGTGTTTACAGAGATACACCCTAGAGTCTTCTTAGAGCAGCAACTGTGCCACTGTTACAGTTTGAGTCTAGTTGTCCCTTAAAGCTTCATGCAACCATGGGGTGGCTTCTGGCATTTGTGTATGATTCTTGATTCAGTGCTGGTCTTATGAGTGTGAGCGCGCTAGGGCAGATAATCTTCATTACAATGTAAGGAGGCGGGTGAGGCTAGCTACCTGCCTATGTTGCTCCTACTCCTTTTGCTCTCTGCTCTTTGCTGCTGTCATGAATGACTACGTTCTGCCTTAAAGCTAGCTGAGTATGGACTGAAACTTCCACTGACCATGACTAAATAAACCTTTCCTTCCTTCACTTTGGGTGTCAGGCATTTTGTCCCAGTGAGAGAATAGTAACCAGGACAACTACCTTCAGTTCGTGAATGGAAGGACAAATGAACAACAGAAATGAAGACTTTTTCGTCGCACCTAACAAAACCTCAAGGAGGAAACCTGAAAGATCATAGCATGCTTTCTCATTTTTTATTGTGCATTCCCTCATCCATATTCCTGAGCATTTTTTGATTTGAAAAGTCATTTCCCATCTTTCTAGAAATGTATTACAGATGGTGCTGAAATGCATGGCGAAGTCACACATACATATGAATAAAATGAATTCCTCCTATAAGACATTTCTTGCTTTCACTTTGGGTCTAATGCTTTCTTTCTCTTATATAATCATCTGCGATTATAAGACTTGTCCTTAGAACTGGAACATACCCCTAGGAATATAAGTCACCAGAGACTTAAGATTAAGTGTCACCCTTTAAAGACTGAGTAATGCAAGGCATATATGATAGTTCAGGGGAAAAGAACATGGTGGCACTTTCTGTGGATTTCCAGAGAAGCCTCAGGTTGCTTTTCCATTACAAGCCCAGAAGAAGCTGCCCTGTCTTTCTAGGCAGCCTTGTTTATCAAAATGTGACCCAACTGTGGTGCAGACAGCAGAATGTCAAGGGGCAGAGATGGTCATCTGAAGAAGGTGGAACATGAAGAGCTCTGCAAATGACTTTCACATTAAATTTCCAGTAACAGAAGTCACAGTGCTGATTTGTTCAAGTCAGCTGGGTTTGGTGATGCCCTCTCAATGCTAGTGTGGCTTTGTGATCTCTGTTATGCAGAAAAACCACAAACTCTCTGGTATCTCTTGCAAAGAGGACACTAAGCACATCCTCCGCGCTAGTGGATAAGACCCCATCTAATGTTAGATATTCCCGAAGAATCCATCTTCAAATACTATTTTGTTGATGTTACAATTTCCACATGTAATTGTGACAGATGGGGGAGGGCAAAATACTTCGATGATATCAACAACTTTCCTTGTTATAAGGCCAATTCTATGTACATAATGCCAAAAGGCAACTTCCTCCTGACATATGGACTTGCAAAGTTCTTCTGACATTTTATCATGTTCTGTAAATTAGTTCTTTTTATTCACAATTAACCACATGATTTATCGGCTGGAGTTCATTGAACATCCAATTGAGATTAAAGATTCCCTGTGCAGCATGCCTGGTAATTTCCAACTCCAACTCATTTATATTGTATTTAGGCGCCTCACAACTCTTGTCTAGTTTCTTTCTTGATTGTTGTAGATTTTTCTAAAACGGGAGCAGATACACTGGTAGAAGTTAAAGTGAAACAAATGTTAAATTATATTAGAGAGACAGAGACAGAGACATTTTGATAAACAAGGCTGCCTAGAAAGAGAGAGAGAAAAAAAGACAGACAGAGAGAGAGAAAGAGAGAGAGAGAGAGAGAGAGAGAGAGAGAGAGAGAGAGAGAGAGAGAGAGAATGTTACCGAAAGTGAATATCACCAAAAGCTGATGCATTTGCCATACAGAGCTAGAGTCCAGACATGAGCTTCTCTCGATCAGCGCATAATAACTACACTATTGCAGGGCCACACTGTTGTCAGGAGGTGTCACCCTGCCTACCCATGTGTTCCAAGCACTCCTGCAAAGTCTAGAGGACACTCAGAACACCGGGTCCAATTGGAAAGATTTTACCAAAGTCATGACTAAACATTAAAATTCATCATTGACATTACAGTGGCTTCATATTAAGAAGTGATGAGAACACACATGAAAGTTTATTAGGACCTTTCTTGACTTTGTGATATGCGATGAGAAATGTGAGAGAACTTTATCAGAGTGAACATCCACATAACTCAAAATATTCAATGATTATTTAGTCATTTTCATTTTATGTGAGACTGGGTATAAATACAACGTTTGTGACCTTCTTCCCCCTCCTGACTGCAGTACCCCGGTCACAGTCTGTGCGTGGAGCCATCTCTGGTAGAGGCCGAGACCCAGCCCCTTGCCTGCCCTTGCTGCACCAGAGTTCCTGTCAGGTATACCCAGCTCTAGTCTAGGGGAGAGCTTCCTCTGAGAAACAAATCACGTTACCAGCCTGCGGAACGCAGGAGCTTAAGAGCTGATCACTGCACAGGGCTTTCTTCCTCTTCTCTGCACTCTGCCTCCACTCAGCAGCTTCCATCAAGAGGCTATGACAACTAAGAGCACAGGACAGAGCCAGTGTGGGACCCAGGGTACACTCGTCACCTGAGCTGCCTGCCCAGCCCAACACTGGGCTTCTCAGTGTGGCAGGTGAGTGTCGCTGTCCTGATTGAGCTGTGTGCGTTCATATGCACTGGGGGCAGGTAGGTAGAGAGCTCAAGCAGGAATCTTTAAAGGCTTTCGATACTAACACCACTGGCTAGTGAGTCTTTGGATTTCTAACTCCAACAGAAATTAACATTCTCAGTGACATATATAATTCAGTCACTGACAGACAGTTGATTGCAAAGATCAGAGATCTCCACCCGTTCAACTGTCTCATTCTGCTTTTAAGGACTATCTCTCATTTTTCTTAGAATATATTTTAAATAATAATATATTTCAGTTTTATATTAATGTTACACCAGGATTACTCCATTAATTTTATTTTATTCCAGCAGTTTTCTAAAGTATTTCCCCCATAAATGTTTAAATGTTCATATAAGTACTTGTGCTAAAAGTTTTCTTATCTTTGCACCAATCAGATTTCCTCTCAAAGGAACTAATTTTACTTTCACTAAATCTGAGTATTCGTGTTGTGTAAAACAGTTTTCATTCATTACAATGACTGGTGTACCTAGGATTTTGTTAATTAAATTATTTTGCGTCATGTAGTTATCATACTTTATTGAACTTTCTATTTTGTATACAATTGAAAAATTTTCAATGATTCCTTTCTATTGATATTCTTTTATTTATTTGTTTGTTTGTTTGTTTGTTTGTTTGTTTTCTACTTTTTAAACTTTGTTTATTTACGTTATGGCTGGCTCAGCCTGCCCTGTGGGTGGAGCTGGCACAGCATGTGGTGCTGGAGTTCAAACTGAGGTCCCTGCAGTTGCCTTAGCTTTCCTAAGCAAGCACTTTAGGCCGCTGGGCTATCTTGCTGGACCCATACTGCTGTTTTAAAATGTGTATTTTGTGATTGCTTTTAATGGTTCCCTTAAATGAGTCCAGATACAGTTTTGTTTGTTTATTTGTTTTTCATTTGTCTTTGTTTTGTATTTGGTACAGAGTCTACAGAGTCTCATACACAGTCAAACTCAGTGATTCTCCTGTTTTCAGCCTCCCCAGAACTGGGATTACAGGGGCAAACCACCACACCCATTCTAAATCACTGTCTCAATGCACCCTGAGGGGCGGGGCCAGCACAGCATGCTGGGGATCAATCCTATCCCCTGAGTCTGCCTAAGCAGTCTTTTTAAGCTACTGAGCTATCTGCCCGGCCCTCAGTTTAACTTTTATAATGTCCTTATTTTTACTATCTTTGTGTAAAGAAGCCTTCGGATGTAGAGTCCCTCTCTATGCTCCAATCGTGTGTAATTTTCCCGACACCATCAGATGCTGTAGCCAACATTTTTGTCTACCAATTAATTTTATATCCTAGTGTAATGTTTCAGGAATGAAATATGGCTACATCATTGCCTATTTCCATTCCCCTGTGCAGGTACCAGACACCCATTGACTAAGTTTTAATGACTAGTGTAGGCATGATATTTGATTCCCTAAAGTGGACGTGATCTCTTACAAGCTTTCTTCTTCCATCCTATTCCTTGGCAAATGTAGTCATTGATTCCTGTGGATTAATACAGTCAAGATGAAGAAATTAAGAAAAGAAAATTATAACATGATGAATTTTACTGTTTTATTGTCTTTACATGGGGCCAACACAGCATTCCAAAGTTAACAATGGTTTAAAACAAGAACTCCATCTTGTTTTTCAAAATAAACACATTTATTTAATAATGAGGATTTTGATTTATATTATTCAAGAAATATTATGGTGACCCATGACTCATTCCACCAGGTCTAAGGTCAGATTACGCAGGGTTGAAGTGACACATTTGGACTTTGAGGATACCTATTTTGCAAGAATGTAGATAAGCCAGTGAGAATGGCAGTGCTTCCCTGCAACACAGTGGGTTCTTCCAAGAGATTATGGAAGATCAGGAAGATTCTGAGGCCACTATACAGACCTATCCCTGAGAGGTCTGTATCCGCACATGTCCATCAAGCTACATAGTGTGATAAATCGGGTTCCATCTTATTGAACGAGATGGCTACTTATCTTGCCTGCAGGACTTAGAACTTGCAGAGCTTTGGCAGAGCAAACATCCCAGAAAATTTACATTGGTTATCCTTTCATCTCTTATGCTTCTTTCCCAGTACCTAATCAAATCAGGATTCCCTGGTCCCTTATAGCAGGATACCTGTCCCTACTCACATTCTGATCTTCCCTTATTATCTTTCAATGCATAAGCTTATGTCCCATGCTCATAGACTAGGTTTTCCATGGGGCTGGCTGTGTCCCCTGCAGAGAAAGTCTCATGAAAACCAACTTGGCTTCCCTCAATGAAATCTATGTTATTAGTGACTAAATTAGTTCCACACATAGAGCAATCATGTAGGTGCTGAGTGAATGAATGTGTGAATTCCTGAATGAGAAGTTCCAAACTTATAATAATTTTATAATAACAAAGTTTGTGCTGTGTTTACATAAGCTGGGTGCATTGGGCAGGCAGTAAAAAAATAAGCTTACTGAAGCAAATACTCATTGTTATGTTTTTTAAATGCACTGAGTTAAGCAAAACAGAAAATGGAAATGATTCCACAGGCGAAATCACACAGTATATTAGGCCTAAGGGATTAGAGCCCGGAAGTGCTCTTGTCTGTTCATTTTGAGGCACCAGCCTCAAACTCTGTTATATGCTTTTGGGACCCTTTAAATGTTCTGAAATGTGTCGAAGTTTCAACATGATTTTAAAATGGCTTTGAGGGTTCTGTCTTCCTCATATGCAATACATTTTTAAATTTGATCTGGAACTAAACTTGAATTATTTGAATGCCATCAGTATAACAAATGAAAATAAGTTTGGCTAATTTTGAGAGCTTTCCATGAAATTATACAGTTATGAGGAAATTTGTGCACCACATTTTTTATCCAGTTTTGTCTGATTCATTAACCCCCTCCTTCAATAGGCAGACAAATATATTTAAACATAAGAGAAACATATTTTATTTTTAAATGTCTGAAAATGTTAAAGTTTCACTACTTAAAAATACAGTTTTTGGTTTTGAATATTCAAATAATTGAAACTATTTATTTCTAAAACTCTATAATTTAGGAATAAATATTCTTAGACAATATTAATGCACGCAAAGATGAACAAGTGATCAAGAGGAGAAGAATTTAACAAGCCAATCAATATAGAAGACAATATTTAAGCTTCCTGATGGCTAAAGTTGTGTGAATTACCATAATAACTAACATCTATTGAAAGGATATTGCTTTTCTAACGTGGTTCTAAGATTTAGACTTACAAGATTGAATCATCCACATTGTCTTCTCCAAATGCCACCAGTATTGTGATAGTCTCTGTCTTATAAAGCTGATCTCATTGTTCTCATGTCACGATACTTACACATAAAACTACGCTATTTTCAACCCATGAGTATCCTTGTTCTGATGCATCTCTGACACTCAGTGATCTTTACTGATTTCTGTTTGAGTACTTGGATTTGCTCACTGTAAGATGCAACAGGGTCTGGGGAGGTAGCTCAGTGGGGCTGTGGTGGGAGCTGAGTAGAATAAGTGCTTGCCTGGCAAGTACAAGGTCCTGAGTTCAATCCCCAATGCTGAAAAAAAAAAAAAAAAGGAAAAAAAGAAAAAAAGAAATTCTCAGTATGCGAGGGTGATCTGGCTGCGACATCTGTCACCCCATTGATCGCCAAGGTTGATTTGGCTGATCTCGCTGGCTAGGCAGGTATCCCCTTCCTCCCTCAATGATCCATGTGCATCCCTCCCAAAGTCTTGGTTTTAAAAGATTAAAAAAAAATGTAACTTTGGTCGTTTATCTGAGACATAGAAATTTATGGCACTCAAGGTCTTTAATGTTTCACCTGTATTTGAAACAATCTAACTCTGGAGACAACACAATTTTCTCTCAAGTAGGGAGCGAGTATGTACACAATTTATTGATTTTTGGTACCAGGAATCGAACTCAGGACCTTGTACTTGCCAGGCAGGCATTATGCCACTGAGCTATCTCCCTAGCCCGAGTGTTTAAAGAAACTGTGCTAAAAGCATACTGTGTATGCCAGCAGTGCAGATTACTGACCTCATAAGCCCAAGGAGAACAATTGTGATGGAGCCCTCCAGGGTAGAACACAGAGCTCAGGAACCTCAAGAGGTGAACACAAGTATTAGCCACTTCTGTCTACTTGAAATTCTTGGAGTTTTGAGAGTAAGAGGAGGGCAGATGACTGTCTGGGGAAGACAAAAGAGGTCATGAGGAACGTGATGGGGAGGAACAGCTCCCCAGTGGAGTGCAGTGCTGAACCAAGAGCTATGCCTGTGGTAACAGCGTGTGGAAGGCCACACGTACACACATGCAAACACGTGCAAAGCTGGCAGAACTTGACTGTGCTCTGTATACCGCCTCACTGTCAATTTCTGTATGCTGGGTAGAAGAATGTCACTACTGGAGAAAACTTAGCGCAGAGGATGTAGGATCTACATGTAGATGGCTTTGCATCTTCATAGGACTCCTATTTAATAAAAACTAAGAATACATCCTGTATTTTGGCTAGCTTCACTCTCTAATTCTATTGTTTCCTTTAGCCTGTTAATGCTTTTGTGACTTTCTTTCAATAAGGTAGGGTTGATGACATTTTCATTTATGGGCGCATTGGTAATTTGCAAAATTAAGTGAAATATTACACTGAAAGCAAAATTTATCTGAAGGAAGAAGGCTATTAATAACAAATAATATTAACCTCATAATTATAGTTGGCATTGTACTCATGAAAATTATAACGGAGTGCACTTTTGCAAGGCAGTGAGTTCAGTGATTATATGTAAGTTGAGAGGTTGTGGCCCATGAAAAGAAACAATTCAAAAATCTGTTTGCTTTATCAAAAGGCTGTTGCCTTCACAGTGGTGGTATGTCTGATTATGAACACCTGGCTTAGTGCTTCTGTGAATCAACAATATATAAGGTCTCTAAAGTAGAATGAAGTGACACTGCTTGTAAAACTCCCAGCTAATTTAGCCTTTATCTCTAACAATCAAGCAACAGTACTTTTCATATTGAATTTACTGCTACATTTGCTGTAAATGTCTGTGACAACATATTCACCTCAATTGAAGGATTCTTAAATATTTTTCACCAGGAATCCTGAAAAGAATCTCTATAAAATAACATGCTTTGTCCATAGTGTAAAGGCTTGTTTAATTGAAGTGGTGTAAAGTGGAAGACAACAAATACATTACATTATAACCTCAGTGTCTCACAACTTGAGGGTATTTACCAAACAGTGGGACAGAAGATTCACATTCGTAGAAAAGTACGTGAACAAAATTTGAGTGAAGTTAGTCTTACAGAGTGGAAGCTAGTCCGACGCTTATGAGCATTTTGTCAGACATTAAGTGTATCAGACTTTCCCTTATGCCGGTACCAGCCACACATGTTAAATTGGCCTTAGGGTAGATAGAAAGAGTGAATCTTTGAAGCAGAAAGATGCACAGTGGAACGCAAACTGGAAAATTTTTACTTTTCTTTGTAGCAACATTTTCTGTCTATAAATACAATTGAAACATTATAAAATGGAAAGATGCATTAAATATTTACTTACATCTTTGTTAAATTTAAACATTTGATTGTTCTACATAATAAATTTAAAATGACAGATTCTTTTTCATCATTTCGTGACAATTGTTGCTGTATAATTCAGTCAGGCCTTAGGCTAATTTTGTAGCAGGTTGGCCTGGAAGCCAGCTATTCCTCCTGCTTCAGTGACTGGAGTGCTGCAATTATAGACATGTACCACCACGGTCAGCTGTTAAAAATAGCGTGCCTTCTAATTTTCTCAATAGTTTGAGATCTAAATGTTTACTTTTATGCATTTTGATAATTTCCAAGAATTTTTTTTTTGTTTTTGTATTTTAGGAAATGATCTACAGTGTTCAGGGTCTCACCACTAGACAGAACCATAATGACCCACCAGTTTACAGCCTCCCAAGAGCTGGGCTTACAGACACGTGCCACCATTACCAGTCTCAGTGCTGTGTCAACTCACCCTTGCGGTGGGGCCAGCACAGCAGGCCCAGGAATCGAATCCCCAGCCTCTGCACCTGCTTGTAGGTGCTTTAATCTGCTGAGTTATTTGGCCACCCCCAAGAAATACATTTTCTATACCTAGTGAAATTTGACTCTTTTGTGAATGAACACTGTGCAAACAATGCATTTCTATTTGACTATAGGGGCTAATATTCCCCTTTGTAGAGACGTTCATGGTGAGCCTTGAGACAGTAAAAACATTCTAAATAGGGAGTCAAGAAAGGAACTGCAGGACAAGCTTAAAAAATATTGCAAAAATGTAAAAACAATCCCAGTTTTAATTTTAGAAGAAAAAGAAAAAGGAGGAATGTTTAGTTTTAGTTTCTTAGTCTTTTCAAATAGCACATTAAGTCTCAATGCAAAATCTGAATTTTGTCATTTCTTCTAGCAAGAACAGAGTTTTCTTTTCGTAATATCAAATTCTTACTGGAATCTGCCTTCTTGCCTATGACTTCTATTAATGACATTCCTATTCTCTCAAGACAATCTGACTCACTCTCACCAAGAAATGGGGACTGAAGAAGTCTCTCAGAATCATGCCTGAGTTGCTGCTATAGAACAGGGTGTGCTAGCTCTACTCTCCCATTGGCCAGCCTAGAGATGAAGTCCAGGGCGACAGTCGAATCCGGCTTTGGAGCACAACCTCAGGCTCATGATGACATCTCCACTCCAAAACTCTGACTTTTTTTTTCTGCTTTTATTGTTGATTAAGAATACAAAATAGTGATACTAAACAAAACAAATAAGCAAGAAAAACATCAGGAAAGATATATTTCACTAAACAAAGTAGCAGGAATTTAATAATGGTTGCTGTATTGTATGATCTAATCTTCAAATTATTTGTTCAAATTACCAGATATAAATGTGTAAGATTCATTTAAAGAGTGAAAGAAAACAGAACAGTAACAAAGAAGTTATAAGAAATTCAAAAAGAGGGAAAAAATCAGATATGAAAAAAAAAAAAAAAGCATTAACTGCCTCTTCCAAAAGACCAGGAGAAATTGACAATACAATTTCGAATCTAAACTATCCTACGTATATGCCTAATATATTTTCCCTATTTTCATTGAACATTTTCCTCATCCCTGTTTTTCCTTCCCATTGAACAATCTCTTTGCCTTTCACAATTTCTGTTGTACCTTTTAGATTTGCATTAGTCTTTCAGTTTCTCACACTACCAATCTGATGTCTGTGTATGTGGATCTTAATTGTTTCACTTACCAGTGTAGCCTCTAGCTGCATACAATACCTAAAAAGCCTCAAATTTATCTTTTGATAGATAAATAATACTCCATTGCATAAAAATAACATCATTTTTATCCATTCCCCAGGTAACGGGCACTTGGTTGTTTTCAAGATTTAGCTATGACAAATTGTGCTGCTATAGATAGGTAGACAGACAGACAGACAGACAGACAGACAGACAGATAGATGATAGATTGATTGATATATTATATATTGATATCAATGTTATTTCAATAATTTCAGTTATTCTGGAAAGATACCCAAGAGAAGAATAGCTAGGTTAAGTGGGACCTCCAATTCTAGCTTTTTGAGAAATCTCCATACTGATTTCCACAAGGGTTGTAGCAGTCTACACTCCCACCAACAGTGGAGAAGGGTTCCTTTGTTCCCATACCCTCTCCAGGAATTGTTATTGGTAGAGTTCTTGATGGTAATCATTATTTCTGGCAAAAGATAGTATCTCAATATTATTTATATTTTTAATTTAAGGATGTTAATTTTTTTCATATATTTATTTTCATTTATATCTCTTACTTTCAATAGTGTATATTCATCTCCAATGCCAATTTTTGGATTGAGTCTTTAAATCTTGGAAGGCCTAATATTTTTTTCAATTCTTTGTATGTGCTAAATTAGAGTTGTTTGACTGTCATCTGACATAATTGTCTTCCATTTCATGGGTTTTCTTTTTATTCTTTTTGTTATTTCTTTTGACAGTGAGGAACTTTTCAAAAAGTGAGATCCCTTTGAAGTATTTCCCATGCAGTTTGATTTTTTTCATAAACTCTTTCTCTACCCCAGTGTCTTTATGGTATTTACCCACTTTCTCTTCCAGAAGATTTAGTGTTTCAGTTTTAATGTTTAGATCTTTGTTCCATTTTGGCTGTAGTTTTTTGCATGGTGATAGGCATGGGCCTAGTTTAAACCTCCAGCATATGAAAAGCCAGAATTTCCAACACCATTTATTAATGTGGCTATTTTTCTTCTAATGAACACATTTGGTCTCTTTGTCAAAGATAGGATGGTTGAATGTGCTTGTAGTTGCGTCTACATCTTCTACCCTATTCCACTGATCCTCAGGTCTGTTTCATGCCAGTACCAGGCTGTTTTTATCACAGTAACTTTGTAATAAAATTTCAAGTCAGGGATTGTGATGTGCCCTACATTTCCTCTATTGTCCAGGATTGCTTTTCCTATTCAAGTTCCAGATGAATTTTAAGAATGTTTTGTTTTGTTTCCAGATCTGTGAGGCATACTGTAGTATTTTAATTGGGATTGCATTGATTCTGTATAATACATATGGAAGTGCAGATATTTTCACAATGGTGTTTCTTCCTATACAAGAGCAACAAATATTTTCCCCTTTATTGAAATCCTCTTTGATCTCTTTTTTTCAGAGTACTATAATTTTTGCTGTATACATCTTTTACTTCCTTTGTCCAATACATTCCTAACGTATTTCATTTCTTTAGAGTGTTATTATGAAAGGCATGTTTTCCATAATTTCTCTTTCAGTGCCTTTGTTGTTTCTGTATAGAAATGCTATTGTTCTTTCAATGTCAACTTTGTGTACTACTATGTTACTGAATTTGGTTCTTAAATCTACAAGTCTCTTAGTGGAGTTTTTGGATTCTTCTGTGTACAGGATCATGTCATTTTTATATAATGATAATTTCACTTTTTGCTTTATAATCCTTATTCCTTTTCTTTCTCTTTTCTTATTTTTCACACTAATGTTTCTAGAACTCTATTGGACAGGAGTGGTGACAGTTGGCATCCTTTGTTTGCTCAAGATTTTAAAGTGAAGGCTTTTGGGTTGGTGAGATAGCTCAGCAGTGTAAGTGCCTGCATGCCATGCACAAACTCCCAAGTTCAGTCCCCAGAAAGCATAAATAAATGGCTTTCCATTTTCATCCATTAAGTGTAATATTGGCTATTGGTTTTTTATAGATGACTTTTATCAAACAGAGATAAAGACCACCTGTTCCAATGTTGTGTAGGGTTTTTTTTTCATAAATGAGTGTTGGACTTTGTCAAAATCTTTTTTTGCATCTATTGAGATGATCGTGTAATTTTTATCTTTCTTCTTTTTAAAATAATATTATGGCCAGCTCAGTCTGGCCTGAGGGTGGAGTTGACACAGCATGTGGTGCCAGGGATGTTGTTTCCTAAGCTTGCCTAAGCGGGCACTTTAGAATGCTGAGCAATCTCGCTGTCCCCCTCCACCTTTTTTTTTTTTTTTTTTAATTGACCAGGGTTCAAACTCATGACCTTGCACTTGTCAGGCAGGCACTTGTGCCATGCAGCTACCTCCCTGGCCCCTTCTTTCACTCTTTATGTTGTGTATTAGATTTATGATTTTTCATATAGTAAGCCATTCTGCATTCCTGAGATGAATCCTGCTTGGTTCTTCTTTATTATAATGTTCTTGATGATTTGCTGCATTCTCTTCACTAGTATTTCATTGAGTGATTGGCCTGTAGTTCTCCTTCTCTCTGGTTTTGTTATCAGAATAATACTTGTGTCCTTGAATGAGGAAGAATTGCTTCCATTTCAATTTCACTGAAGAGTTTGAGAAAAGCTGGCACTAGGTCCTCCCTGAATTTCTTGTAGAATGCAGCTTTGAATCCATCAGGACGTGGACTTTTCTATAGTTTTGGTAGTTCACATGTGTCTTGGAATCAGTCTATTTCTTATATATCTTCCATGCTGTGAGAGTAAAGATTTTGGAAACAGACATCAATTTTCTTCTGTATTTCTATAGAATCTATAGTGATTTCACCCTTTTCATTCTTTTGTGTGTGTGTGTGTGTGTGTGTGTGTGTGTGTGTGTGTGTATGTGTAGTTGATAAGGATCTCACTATGCAGATCAGACTCAAAGTGATCCTATTGTTTTCAGCTTCCCCAGCGCTGGGATTATAAGCATGTGCCACCATGTCCAGTGGTCTCCACATCAACATTCCTGGGAACAGGGATAGTGCAGCATGTGGTGCCTGGGTTCAAAGTCTGGTCCTTGCACTTGCCTAAGCTGGTGCTTAGTCCATTAAGCTATCTCTCTGATGCACCCTTTTCATTCCTCATTACATGAATTTTAGTGGGTTTTTCTTTTTCTGTTTTTAATGAGATTTGCTAGGGATTTACAATTTTATTTATTCTTTTGAAGATCCAACTCTTTGACTCATTACTTCTCTGTTTTGTTTTCTCTGTGTGCATTGCATTTATTTCTTCTCTGATCTTTATAACTTCCTGACTTTGTTGGACTTTTGAATTCACTTGCTCATTTTCTTCTAGGAATTTGAGATGTAGCATAAGACGGTTTATTGGAGCTCTCTCTATTTTTTGTTTTCCTGATGTGAGAATGTATCACTATAAATTTCACTTTTTTCTGTCTCTTCTTTTTCTTTCTTTCTTTCTTTCTTTCTTTCTTTCTTTCTTTCTTTCTTTCTTTTTTTTTGTACAGGGTCTCACTACTGACTCATAGTGATCCTCCTACTTGTACCTCCCAAGTGCTAGGATTACAGGCATGCACCACCATGCCCAGTCTCCACCACGCTCCAGAGCGGGGCCATCGCAGCAGGCAGGACTAAAAACCATAAATTTCACTCTTAAGGCAACTTTCATTGCATTCCCTGTGTTCTGACAAGTTGCATCTGGATTTTTGTTAGATTGTAAATATTATTTAATCTTTTCTTTGATTTCATCTGAGACCCATTGATTGTTCAGGGGCATATTTTTTAGTTGTGTTTAAAGATTTTCTTGTTTCTTTTGTTGATAATTTTCAGTTTCATTGCGCTATGGTCAGACAATATGTATGGAATAATTTTAATTCCGTTTTATTTACATAAGCACCTTTCATGATCTATTTTGGAAAACGTCCATTATGCAGCTGAGAAGAATGTATGTTCTGACACCATTGCATGGATCACTCTGTAAAGATCTATTCCATTATTTCAAAGTTTGTTTCAGTTGCTCATTTTTTGCAGGATTGATCTATATTTTTGCCTCAATATGGTGTTAAATAAAATTTTATTACTACTTATTAATTTTTTTCATGTCTGTTAAAATTTATCTTACATGTTTGGGTGCTCTCATATTGGGTGAATATGTATTTTTAATTGTATATCTTCCTCTTGCAATTTTCTCCTAACAAGTATGTAGTAACCATCTGTCTCTTTCAGTCACATTTGGTTTGAATTTGACATTGTTAACAACCAGAATAACTATCCCTGATTTTTTGTAGGGTCCTATTGCATAGAGTATTGTTTCCCATTCTTTGACATTCAGTCTATTGACTGCTTCTTCAGTTGAATGTGTTTCTTATATGCAGCATGTTGTTGGAATTGGGTTCTTTATCCTCTCTGACAGCCTGCTTTTTTTGGTCAGTGTATTGAGGCCATTTACATTGACATGATAGCTGCTGTGCTTTGGTTTATCTTTCCCACATTGTTTTCCTACTGTAGAACTCCTTCCTACTTTTCCCCTTCACTTAATTGCTTTCTCTACTTGGTTGTTCCCTTCCATTTTCGTTGAAGTTGTGCTCATCTTTGTCTCTTTCTAAAGTATATGTCAGTACTCTTTGTAGTATTTGCTTATTTTTCATGAATTTCTTCATTTGATCTTTATTATGGAAGTGTATAATCTCTCTATTAAATTTGATAGACAGTTTTGCAGATACATCAATCTGAGTTGAAGGTTTTATTTATTTATTTTTTTCAGGACCTCAAATATCTCACTTGAAATTCTTCTTGACTTGATGGTTTGTGCTGAGGAATGTGCTGTGATTCTCATAGATTTCCCTTATAGATGATATCTGTTTCTTCTCTCTAACAGCTTTTAACATTCTGTTCTTTTGCTCAATTTCTGGTATCTTGATTAGTAGGTGTCTGGGTGACAATATATTTGGATTATGGCTAACTGGAGTTCTATATGCTTCCGTTACTGAATATCAAATTCTTTTCTCATACTCTGGAAATTTTCTGCTTCTTCATTCTCTCTTTGTTTTTTTAAATATTATCTACAGCTTTTTTAATAGCTTTTAGGCTTATAGTATTTTTTGCGTCATCTAACACCTGTTGTATTGTTCTTTCCTGGTTTCTCACTGTTTTAAAGAGCTGTTTCCTTTCATGTTCACTAGCTGAAATGCTTTCTTTAAGGTCTGAAATTCTATCTTCTGTTTCATGCAGTTGGTTTTGTCAGCTTTCAGTGGAATTCATAATGTCCTGAATATCAGTCTGAACATGTTTCATGAATTCTAGTTCTTTCCTGTATTGTTCATTCAGTGGTATTCATTCAGTGTTTCCATCATTTTCCCATTCTTCTTCTATTTTTTGTCTGCATCGTCCTTAGGTATATCTTTAGCAATTCTTTCATGTTTATTGTCATGTCATTCTTTGCCTGAGAGATTATTTCTGATCTGATTTCCTCCATAGCTTAGTTCTGTTGCTGTCATCTCAGAAATTTCAGGTGTGTGTCTTTCAAGTTCTTCCATCAAGTTTTCTCCTGAGCTTGCTCTGTATGGGCTGGAGGTTTGAATTTGCCTTTTGTTCCTTCCTTTCGTCATATTTTGCAGTGATGGTAGATGGCGGATTCAGTCCAGCAAGATTCTACAGAATGTGGGAGGGCAAGGTAGGCTCTCCAAAGTTCCTTCCGTGTGAGATTCAAAGCAATTTCTACCCCATTACAGAGAGGAGGGCAAGCTACAATTCAAAAAGTATCTGATGGTTCTGACTGCAGGCTGCAGACGTAAAAGGATCTTCCAGTGACAGATTGCCACAGGATTGTGCTCCACAAGGCGTCTGCAGGCCTATGTTGTAGTCAGGACACCCTGGTGGTCCTCAGGGAAAGGAGGGGTGGCTGACTCAGCAAATTCCTATGGGAAGGCTGTGCGGGCAGGGCTAAGGATGTGGAGTCTCCTAACAGGCTTCAGGACTGAAGATGGGGATGTGGGGAGGGGCAGTGTGGCTAGAGTCAGCAAACTCTGGCAAGGAGCAGGAGCTAGCCTGCGAGGTGCTTTGGCAGTATTCAGAGCAAGCAAGGATGGCAGGACTCATTAAACTCCTGGTGGGGTGGGGGAGACTGGGGTGCAGGTCTAGCACTGTGGACTCTTACAAATGGTCTTCAGGGCGTAAGGTGAGGGTTGCATAGGGTCTAGTGACCAAAATTGCTTTTCACATTTTTTAAAGACACAACATAATAATGATAGTAATAATAATAATAATAATAATAATAATAACCATCATCATCATCATCATCAACATCACTTGAGAGACAGAGGCAGGAGGATTGCTTTGAGTTTAAGGTCCACCTAAACTAACAGTGAGACATTTTATTTTACAAAGCAAAGCTACTGAACACTTCTATATAGAAGCAACTGGATATCATTGCAAGCAACAGAGGAAGTGTCATCTAATAAACTGCAGGTAAAAGGTGAGAATATATTGTTTTACATTTTGCTACTGCATTAGCTTCAGGATGACAGACATGCGGGGTCAGCTCCTGCATTGTTAAAAGTATTGATGTATTTATTATGCATATTTTGCAAAGCTTTTACTATTTGCCACAATATTAAGTAGTATTCTTCTTACTGAGTTTTACAGTATCTTTTTTCTTATTTTGTTCTTGTGACAAGTAATATAGTTGGCTCATTCTCACCTAGCACCTAGGACATAAGCGCTTGGAGAAATATTTCAGTTTTCTACCGCTTACATTTCTTTCTAGGAGAACTTTTAACTGTAATTACACCTAAATATTTTATCTCCTAGCCTAAATATTCAATAGAATGATGAAAAATCAAATAGGATGTAGATCTGAATAAAATTATTAGGCTATTTGACCAACATAAACAATCTATCAAATAATAGATAATATGCATTTCTATATTCATAATATGCACTTCTGTGTTGCCTAAGGCATATTTACTGAAATAACCTAGTCATTTTGAAAAATTCAAATCACACAGAGTACTTTTCTAATTACAATGGGATTAAATTATAAGTCACTAACAGAAATGTCACAGGAAAAATCTACAAATAATCAGGAAGTGCATAACATCTTTCTAACTAACACATGGGACAATGAAGAATTCATAGGGGAAATTACAATGGATTTGAAGCTGAAATAATATGACAACAGAACATATGAAAATCTGTGACAAGCCTCTAGAAGGGGATTTGGATCAGACAGTCAATAAATATTTTTATTCCAGATTATGAACAAAATTTTCAAAACTCAATAATGTAAAACATGGTAAATGTACAAGAGCTGAAAACAGTATTTCAAATGCACTTAAAGATGGCAAATGAGTAAATGTAAAGCTGGTTATCACTGGCCATCAGGGAAGAGCTAATTACAAATGAATGTGATACAAGAGGATACTGACCAGAATGACTAGGCTGCAGAAACTGTCCATTCAGAACACTGGTAAGGAGCTCTATCCTATAGTGGATAGAGTGTAGCAGTTCTTTAAGCGTCATCTTTCCCTACATCAATTTTACCCTGTGAAAATATAGGAGGAGCAACTAAGTATATATCTGCACAAAATGTTGTCCACATATCTTCATAAATTTTGAAACATCTTGTAACTTCAGGTTGTCTGAATGCCCACTAACAGAGTGAAAAATGTATGTCTAGACAATAAAATATTACCAACAATGAAGGATAAACAATTCATACCTTCATATCAGTAATCCTTAGGATAATTTTCCTGGTGAAAAATGTTGGAAGAAACCATAATTGCCATAGAATCTACACATGTAAAGTTCTACAAAAGGCAACTTAGGGTACAAGGACAGAGAACAGGTTGACAAGAGATGGGGTGCTGTCCCTGAGCAAAAGTGAATTCAAGCAGTTACAAAGATCTTGAGGATTAAAGGAAAAGGAATTGATATGTTCAGAACTTTCATCATTGCAATGCTGATCCATGTGATCCAGCATACTAGAACATCAAATATTATGTTACAAATATCTGTAATGGGCCATGGATATAGCTCAGCAGCGCAATGCCTGCCTGGCAAGAACAAGATACTGTGTTTGATTCCCAGCAACACTTAAATAAATAAATAAATAAATAAATAAATAAATACTTGTCGTTCATGTAGATAAAATTTTTACAAAATATTTCGAAATCTGTGCTCCACTGTATACTCTACTTCATAGTCTCCTACTTTCATGATAAAGTTTTGGGTATCACGGGATTTGTTCACAATGCAAAGGACTCATCTCATCCATAAAATGACCCACGTGGTATTAGTCTTGTATTATTACACTGCCTGAAGAAGAACTTAGTAACTCTGGTGCAAGATGCACCAAGTGTTACTCTTTTAGCCAATAGATATCATGTGTTATTCCCTGGCTAGAAGGATCACAGAAATCTATCAGGTGGAATATCTTTTTGAACATTATTTTATATTGTAAGCTGTTTCCTAATACACTGTAAATAACGTTTTTTCAAAAGGTCTCAAAAATCACATCTTGCAATCTTTCTTTCTCTTTCTCTCTCTCTTTCTCTCTCTATCTTTCTCTCTTTCTTTCTTTCTTTCACATTATACATGGGTGGAGAAATAGTAAGTTGAAAAAAACTTTCAGTGTCAATCCGTCTATCGAATTGCCATCCTCTGTGCCCTGATAATGTGCTAATAATGTTTATAAAGATGCCTTTTGCGCTGCCCAGATTGGACAGCACATGCTTGGTGGCATCCATTTGAGAACGCCAGTGACAGTTTCTGCTTCGCACAGTGATCTGATCACTGAATCTGCACTGTCTTCAGCGAACATCACTTGGCAGACGGTGGTTAATCTAAACCTCTTGGAAATTTTCATGGACTGCTCATGCTGTGAATCTGAAATTTCAGGAAGCTGAAGCTGTAGCCTTAAAGAGCAACAGCAAGACAGATGGCCAGTGGTTCCATAAGGCAGCAGTTGATAAACGCGCCTCTCCACAAGCCTCTCAGAGCTGAGTGTGAGCAGCTGTCAGGACGCATGTGATGCTGAGTGCACCAGGGCAGTTGGGAGGGACCCGCTCACTGTGCCACTCTACAGCGCCTTCCTCAGAGGTGAGCCATATGGAGGTGTGCGGACAAAAGTGGAGCCCGCATGGAAACAGTAGACAGGAGAGGGCTAAGGAAAGACTGAAACAGAAGGTGAATAAATTTTTGAAGAACTGAAATCAGAGGCCTTCGCTTGAGCTGACACTCTTTCCTCTGTTATACAATGTATAGTTCATGGATTTCCCTCCAAGGTCAGTGCCATTCAAGGACTTAACAGTGTGATTCATAACTTGTCCTGTGAAGCCTAGCATCAAGCTCCATTTGTTGCATTTCATGTTTTATTTATACATGTCATTCTAACATAGTATTTTCTTTGCAAAGGAGATAGAATATTACTATTTTTCCTAAACAATACTTAGCATCAATGATAGCATTATGATCCACACTAGTAAATCTTTAATAACTGTATTTGCTGTA
Organism: Myocastor coypus; assembly: GCA_004027025.1. Lineage (NCBI taxonomy): Eukaryota > Metazoa > Chordata > Mammalia > Rodentia > Myocastoridae > Myocastor > Myocastor coypus. Next base: position 16,255 of record PVJA010005741.1, on the reverse strand, counting down.
TGACTGTATGAGACAAATGCATGACTGAAGTTGACAATGAGAAACTCTTTGAGCACTATTTGAAAGTTCTGTCTTTCCACAAACTTTTTCCGAGGAACTGCCACCTATGGGACTCTGCAGCAGGAGATGGAGATGCAATACCGAATGATCACTGTGCTTTATAACTCCAGGGGTTGGAAGTCACTTAGCCCTGATGGGCATGTGAGGATGGTCTTACTCAATATTGGGTGACTTCTGCAATGTTGGTGTGCACACCCTCCCAGGGAAACAGGAGTGGAAGCCAAGCTATCTGGAATGACTTGTAGAAGAAGCTAGGTAGGGCTCCCCAAAAAGTACTATGATTTGAGGTCAGTCAAAGTGCACTGCTTGGCCACAGACTCCCCATTGGAACAATGCTGGGAGAAGAGCCCTAGTTAATGGGAGGTTAACTCATGAAGCGTTCAGCTTCCTGGGTGGATTAATGTTGAGTAATGCTCAGGATGGGTGCACTCACTTCTGCTCTTCTAGGAGAGGAGGGATCACGCTTTTGGAGGAGGAATATAAAAGCACACCATGGAAACAGATTGGGCTGCACCAGCCACCGCACATCCTGGAGTCTGGCTTGTTGACTTTCCAGCGTGAAAGTGTGAGGAGTGTGTTGCCTGACCCATGCAGACCACTCTCTCTGGATCTGTTGAGGCAGCACATTGGGTGGTGGCAATTTGATTTGTTCTGCTGACAGCGAGTCCGCAAGTCCAGCCTGGAAAAGGGAGAGATGTATGCGGAAAAAGAAGCCAGCCTCCTTTGGGAAATCTCGCAGGCCATGAGAATACCATGGTGTGGCGGGTGTTGTTTGGTGAAGCAATAGTGATGAACCCATAACAGAAACAGGCATGCTGTTATGCAAATTTTGCCATCTAGGGGGGATCTCTCCCTATATGCTCTGTTCCAGTGCATCACCACACCTGCTTGTGAGAACTCTCAGGCTGTTCTGTTTGCTGCTCTTCCTCTTCTGGGTGCAGCAGTCTTCGGCAATTACGAGGTATAAAATTCTTTGAGTTACATGAGCCATGAAAGGGTGGTGTAAGTGTCTGGTGGATTTCTCAACCTCACCCCACTTCTGACTTCAGCACCACCAGCCTCCCAATTCCTTGCAGGCCCACACTGTCTTGCCCTCTCACCTCTGCGTGGAGCTTGGCGTTCTGTGGCGCGGTGCAGTGCAGAGTGGCGCGGCGTGGTTTGCCTTCCCACTTTCATCCCATTCTGTTGAGATTTAGATCAGCACCGAGGCAGGAAGCTTCGCCAATAGAAATGAAAGTGGAGCGTTCATTTGCTGCCTGGTTGTGTGATACATTTTTAAATTTATCGCAGCTCACTGCAGGGCAAAGGAGAGCGGTAGTGCTCACCAGGAAGAGTTCTCAGACAGAGTGCCGACACCCAGGAAGAGGAGCATGGAGGCTCCGCTTCAAGGCAGACTGTGCAAAAGTTTTAGGCAGAAATGCAAGCATCTGATCCATCTTCCTACAGTAGGGCAGCGCCGCTCAATGAGAGGAACACGTGGCCTGGCCTGTGAGCATTTCAAGTTGAACAACATGTTGAGGTTTTATACAGTTTGCCTTGAGCTATGGGACAATTAAAGGTGTGTATCACTGTATCACTGGGGCAAGAGAGATAGCTCTGTGGTACAAGCACCTGCCTGGTAAGTGCAAGGTCATGAGTTCGAACCCCGGTCTCACAAAAAAAACCGTGTATCATCTAGCTCCGCAGACTGAGCGCCTCCTCCAGGGGCTGGGGTCAGGGCCCTGGCACCACATTTCACACTGGCTCCACCTCACGCACCCTGAGCAGGTATCAAGTCTGGGTGTGTGGTGCACACCAGTAACCACAGAGCTGGGGAGACTGAAAACAGCAGGATCATTACAAGTTTGAACTGTGTAGTGAGACCCTGCCCAAAATACAGGAAAAAAAGAAAGTATATCATCATTTTCACTTCATCTATGCACGATCTTAGCAGCTCAAGATCCCCTCTAGTTATGGCTTCATACAAGTTAGTTTTAAAGAACTACAGCTGACTGCAAGAAAAGTAAGCATATATGTTAAACTTCTGATGACTCTGTTTGATCTGGGGTCAAACACACTGATAAAATAAAACTACCTAGAAATCTAAAAAAGCACTTTGGAGTTGCTGCTAGAATATATTTAAAATAAGGCATGTGTTCCTAAAGTTTGTGCTTCACAGGTAACAGTTTATTGAAAAGGAAATTGAAGAAATAATTGAATAGCTTCTATATGCTCTCAGTCATGTAGAGTTGTGACACAATAACCTTGAAATATTGGAACTGTAACAGAAATGTAGAAAGATATATATCACACATACACATATATGTGTGTATAAACTTGACACATTTTCTTGAGGGTCTTTTAAGATGGTCTTATGGCTTTTGTTCTAGAAAGCTCTCAAGAGCCTCATGCTGTTATAGGCAGGGCTTTTTCAGAGGAAGTTCGGTGGAGAGCATGAGCTACTGGGAATAGAGATGTGTTATTACTGAGTCAGACCACTATAACTTGGAATAGTTACAGGTTGGATTAAGGGCTCCATCCTGGGGTGTGCTACACACCATAAGCACAGCTGGCTTGTCCAAGTATAAGGCACGGAAGAGACCTAGTGGGGCCGCTGTTGCTTGCTTGTTCCTGCTGCCTTCTGCCTGGCCCACTTCGCCATGTACTGCTTCTCCTCGGCGATGACCCTCTGCCATGCCACCCTACCTTGCAGCCGGCCAACCATGAACTGAAACTTCTACATACTGCGATCCAAACAAACCTTTCCTCCTTTTCCTTTGGCTCTTAGATATTTTGTCTTAGCTAAGATAAAAGTATCTAACCCACAAGGGGAATTAAAAGAAGCACAATTGATTGTAACATCTGTGCTTTTCCAAATTACCTGGAGAGTAGAACTAAAGCTCCATACATCATTTGCACAAGGACTTTTGTGGGCTTACCTCGGATACTCAAGAAGGTAGGGATAGGGCCGTATGTTTTAATTCCTTCACCATAACAAATATGGAATTACCAATTCTGACCCATGGCACCAGCACATTTCTTTCATGGAAAAACAAATCTAGAGTCAAGGGGTCCACAAGGGTTATACATGAAGGAATCCAATTCAAGATGGTGAAGGCCACTCATTGTGACCAAGACCGAGAGTCCAGTCACTACTTGGCCCAGCAGGCTGCATTTCCCACCCTCTTACTCTGTTTTCTCCTCTTTTCTTCTAAGAATCTCTCTCCTGCAGTCACTTTGGATTTCATCAATGACAGGCCTGATTAATGAGGATCTTTACGACAAGAGACTGAAACTGTCCCTAGGCAATGGCAGCCATCGTAGATCAGCTCCACCTCAGGATGAGATATCCCTCTAAGAAGGAGCAGTCACCCTGTGATAGGACAGAACCTGCTACCCCAAGTAGAATCAGTTATTAAGCATGAGGACTAGCATAGCATCAGCACTGCCTTTTCCAGGGAAGAGAGATTTTCCCCTGAGCCTCACAGGAGCAGACTTGAAATGAAGATCAGTCAGACCATGGTTGGTCCGCTAGCTAGGTGAGTCCCAGCAATGCAAATCCCCAACCCCTGCCTTGTTCTCTTCTCCATAAAACATCAGCATTCCTGTCACTCTTGGAGCCCAGACCCTAGACTTCTAAACCAGTTCCTCCCAGAGTGGACCTCTAAACTAGTTCCTCCCAGAGAGGCTGCACTGACGAGGGCTCTTTCCTTGCCTCTCTCCTCCCTTGTCTCCTTGATTGTCACAGGAGGACAGGGTGGCAGCAATGCCTACCCACTGGGGAGTGTGGACTTGAGGTTTCCTGGTGAAAATATGCAATGCTGAACATAGCACTGAGTCACCGTGAGGCCAAATGCCATGGCGGCAGAGCATAGGAAGTCAGCGCCATGCCCCATGTCACAGACAGGGGGAATCCACTGCGGAGAGGTTCCAGGAGCTGCCGCACACACTAAGAAATAGGACTGAGTGGACTGAGTGGAAGCAGGTGGAGTCCCAGATGGCTACTCCCAGGGCTTCCTTGCTCCTCCACCTGCTTGCTGTTGCCGTGGGCCAGACACTTATTTCTCAGAGCCTGACAGTGGCCGCTGTGCTTCAATAAGGCACTCTCTACTCTTTTACCAAGCACTGAAAGAATGAGTATTAAGCTTCTTCCATAAAACAAATAACAAAGCTCCTACAGATTAAATGGTGCATGAAGATCATAGTTCTGTCAAGTGGCACCAACAGAACTCAAACACAGGTACTTTAAAAGGGTTATGTTACACTTATTTTCATAGATCCAAAATCATATCATTTTAGCTTATTTATCATGCACCACAAGACACCAGTCTCCATGACTAGTTTTTGGCTCTCTCTGCTCGAGCACCTAGAACTTTCAACCTCAACTTTTTAATGACAATTTGCAAGTTTGAAGGAGCTCAGTCCTACGCACAATGCCACAAGTCTGCCTAAATGTTCTGGTGTGAATATTACTTCCTAGCACTTCCTTCTTGGGTTTCAAACTTCTTGACCACAGTTAACCTGAGCTCCTCCCCTTGCTGTTAATTTTGTACTTGTCAAGAGCTATAAGATATAAGCTAGCTCTGGCTAATCTACAGATCGCCCATTCAGCCCTTAATCCAAAGCAGTACTTAGTGAATAATCCTCAACCACTAAAAGGATTCAAATCAGATTTGCCAGAGAAGAAATAACAACTTACATAGAAAAAATGATTAAATTTTAGTATATGGTATTTGTTTGATACCCTAATACTTATATTTAGATGATACTTAAAGTCAAAATGGAGGGTAATGCCGACCATTTTCCGATATACTTACCCTCTAGAACACAGTAAGACAGATGCTACTAATGGAAATACCTGAGCATTCTACAGCTAGCGTTCAGATTTGCATTGGCAATCTTTTATTTATGCTCCTCCTAAGTGCATGCAAATTTATTTCAGTGATGTGCTCATGACTTTATCATCTGAAATGACATTTAATGATGGCTGCATTATGCTGTGTAATAGAAATCACATCAATGGAAGGTAATTTCAGGTGGATCAAGCAACGCAACTGCTCGGAAATGAGCATGGCGGTAAGAGCAGCACGCCCGCAAATGACTTCCACCCCGCCTCACACAAAGAGATGTCATCATTTTATGGCTATTGACTGTAAAAATTATGAGTATTCACACACAAGGTCTGTTAGGCAAGCAAGTGAAAAAATAAACAGGTTTTTCAAGTCAATAAGCAACAGCCAGGCTCACACCACAGCACTTTAACGACAGCTGCATTTTACAGAAACTCATTAGGTGAAGTGTTCAGTGCCCTGATCTGCCACAGCACATTCAGGTGCTTCCTGGCTGCTTGTTCATTAAATCAAGGTGCTTCTTGGTCATGGGCTTATATTTACTTGGTGACAGAAAGATACAAAGTGTTTTAGAGCTCGTCTTCCATGTGTTGTCAGTGTGTTAGCTAGGTTTCTATTGCTGTCACAAAATACCTGGGAGAAAAGAACTTAGCATAGAAAAGGCACATTTTGACTCCTGGATTCAGCACTTTCAACTCATGCTCACTTGGCTCTGACCATGGAAGATAGATGATAGTGGAAGGTCGTGGTGGAAGGAAAGTGTGGATGGGATGAGAGAGAGAGAGAGAGAGAGAGAGAGAGAGAGAGAGAGAGACTGAGAGACACAGAGAGTGAGACAGAGACAGAGAGGCAGAGATAGAGACAGACACAGAGACAAAAAGAGAGACACAGAGAGTGAGACAGAGAGAGGGACAGAGACACAGAGAGACAGAGTAACAGAGAGACACAGAGTGAGACAAAGATAGAGAGATACAGAGAGACACAGAGAGTGAGACAGAGAGACTGAGATACAGACACAGAGACAAAAAGAGAGACACAGAGAGTGAGACAGAGAGAGACAGAGTAACAGAGAGACACAGAGAGAGACACACAGAGTGAGACAGAAAGAAAGACAGAGACAGACACACAGGAGACAGAAAGATAGTGACAGAGAAGGAGACAGACAGAGACAGAGACAGAGACATATAGAGACACAGAAAGACACAGAGAGTGAAACAGAGAGAAAGAGACAGAGAGAGGGACAGAGAGAAGCAGAGAGAGACAGAGAGAAAGAGAGACAGAGAGACAGTGGGACAGAGAAAGAGACAGCGAGAAACAGAGAGACAAAGATAGAGACAGACACAGAGACAGAGAGAGACACACAGGCAGACAGAGAGAGTGAGACAGAGAGAAAGACAGAGACAGAGATAGAGAGACAGAAACATAGAGAGACAGAGATAGAGAGACAGACAGAGATGAAGAAAGAGATAGAGAGACAGAGACAGATACAGAGAGACAGAGAGAGATAGATAGAAAGAGAGAGACAGAGAGACAGAAACAGAGAGACAGACAGAGACAAATAGAGATATAGACAGAGAAATGGAGACAGACAGAGAGATGGAGATAGAGACAGATACAGAGAGATACAGAGAGACACAGAAAAAAGACTTTTGCATACTGTCAATTGTATTGGTCAGGGTTTTACTTAGAGGAACAGAACAGATAAAATATAAGGAATGGATATTAACACAAAATATACAATCTATAAGGAATTATAAGATTGGCTTACAATGGTCAACCATAGTTAGATGAGGAAGCGTGCAGAGGGCATCTGCACACTCTGGACTGAAGAATTCAATCCCGAAGTCTGGACTTCACTGTAGCACTCCGTGTAAGTCTCTATCCGTCGGCTGATGGGTCTGCACTGGAAGACTGAGGTATCTGTAATGGACGCTGAAGAGTCAGCACTGCATGGTGAAAGATCCAAGCTGGAGGCTGAAGAGTCTGTGCTGCAAGCCAGATGAAGTCCAGGACGAATGCAAAGACTGAGCTTTTTGGACGAAGTGAAATCTTGACTCCTTCCTCAGTCCTTTAAAAAGTCTTTGTGCTCAATCATTCTGATGTGGGCCCATTGTGTCCTAGGGTGGAACCAATCATACCCCAGGATGGGCCCTTGATCCTGCTCTGGGAGGAGCCAATAATATCCTAGACAGGCCGTGGTCATGCTCCAGGGAGGGATCAATTGTACCCCAGAGTGGGGCTCTCACCAGCAGGGAACTAGGCCATTGAGTCATTCAGCCAAGTTCACACAATGTATCAATCACTACATAAATTTTTTCATATTTATAATAGCCCCTGGGTTGGTTTTTAGACTATGTTTGACAGACTTTATAATGTTTTGCATGTGCTATTTATTTTAAATTTTAGTGTTATTGAGATTTTTATTCTCACTTCTCTTAACTGGTGTGCACTATCATGTAGGAAATCATTATTTTGTGTACATTTATGTTTTTGAATATTTTACTAATTTTTTCTTAAATGTGATTTTAGTTTATCTTAATGATTTTTCTCTTTTTTCAAGGAAGGTACTTAAACCCACAGGTTCAAAAATCAAATTGTTCATATAATTATGAAGAGTGTTCTGTCCTTTCTTCTCCCTTCTTTTAGCAATACGTGGAATCACTCAGTTCTTCAAATTTTCTCATTTTTTTTGCCAGGAGTTCTCCTTTGTGTCTTTTAATATCGTTTACATTCAGTCCTTCTTGGCTTTTCAAATTGATTCCATCGGTTTCCAATACTAGAAGTGGTAAGTTAAGCTTTGTTACATTTCCACTCCACAGTGCAAATCAAAAACTCTCTCATTCACTTGTTTTTCACCTGATAACATTCAGCATTCACATAAATTGGGTTAGGCAAATGTCATTTTCAGATGAATGGAATGGAATTCTAAGGTTGCTTGGCATTACTTCTCTGTCCTTGGAATTAATGCTGTTCTGATTTTGGTTTTGTTTTTGTCCCCTTGTGTATGATTCCTTGATTACGTGGTCCTGCACCAGAAGTTTTAGCTCCTTCTCGCACCATGGTGGCCTAGGCACAATCTTTTGCCAAGGGGGACTCTTGCTGTGCTATTTCTTCCTATTGTTTTTCCTGATGACTTCCTGTGAAAAATAATGGTGAAGATTCAGAGAAAGCCAATGTATGAAATGGGCTTTATCATAGGCTTTTAATGAATTTGCTGACTGTAGGATTAATATTTGGAACTTCTACTTTTAAGGAATATCTTTTATTTTTTTGATAGGATGGCTTCACTTCTTCCAGATTCCAGTATTCATTTTCAATCAGTGCTATCAGTTATGCTACGCTAGAAGTCTTTCAGATTGACTCTGTTTTTAGTAATCAATATTTTAAAAACGTGTGTTGGATTTCTAATTTATTCATTAACTAGAAATTAGATGATAGGCTTTCTTTTATGAAATTTTCTTAAACTTACTGCTTTGATAATTCTTTAGTTCATTTTTGCTAGCGTCCTTGTTGAAATACAAATATAACCTTGATACCTAGTGTACCACTTCTTTTTTTTTTTTTTTTTTTTTTTTTTTTTTTTTTTTTTTTTTTTTTTTTTTTTTTTT
>PVJA010005740.1:0-77374 GCA_004027025.1 Myocastor coypus | reverse complement strand
CCTTTGTCTGAGTACTTGTTAGTTATAATCTTTTCGAAATTTGTGGGTCGTCTTTTCACTTTGTTAGTGATTTCCTTTGACATGCAGAAACTTCTTAGCTGGAGGAGGTCCCAATTGTTGATGCTTTCAAGTGTTAAACGTGCAATTTGATTTCCATCCATGAACTCTTTGCCTACTCCGATGTCTTCAAGATTTCCTCTCATTTTCTCTTCCGGGAGATTTAATGTTTCACTTTTAATATTTAGATCTTTAATCCATTTCAACTTTATTTTCGTGCATGGTGATAGACTAGGGTCAAGATTTAGTTTTCGGCATGTACAGAGCCAATTTTTCCAGCACGATTTGTTAAAGAGGCTGTCTTTCTTCCAGTACACATGTTTGGCCCCTTTGTCAAAAGTAAGGTGGCTGAGTGTGTTTGTATTTGCTTCTGCGTCCTCTAGTCTATTCCATTGATCTTCAGGTCTATTCTTTTGCCAATACCATGCTGATTTTATGACTGTAGCTTTGTAGTATAACTTTAGGTCAGGAATTGTAATGCCTCCTGCCGTACCTTTATTACTGAGAATTGTCTTTGCAATTCTGGGTCTTTTTTGGTTCCAAATAAATTTTTGGAATGACTTTTCCAGCTCTGTGTGGTATGTCGGTCGTATTTGGATAGGAATTGCATTAAATCTGTACAACAACTTAGGGAGTATGGCCATCTTCACAATGTTGGTTCTTCCTATCCAGGAGCAGGGAATATCTTTCCATTTCCTGAGATCTTCTGGTTTCTGAGGTCATGTCCTGTTCAGTGATGGTTTTGGTGTCTCAGCAGTTTTTTGTTACCAATGTCCCATTCAATAATTGTAATTGCCCCTTTAGATGATACTGGTCATCGATTATTCTTTTTTAAATTTATTGTTAATATTATTATTCGCAATAGTTAATACATTGCATAACATTGTCTTCATCACCATTGCTTGACCAATTTTCTCTCTGTGAAAACCTGAGAGAATGTTTTTTCTCTAGGTGACTCTCCCTAGGCACACTATATATCTTCAATTTCTTTCCTCTGTGGCCCCATAATCTCCTTGAACATAAAATCTGGGCCCCACTGAGTTATAGGATATTATAGTACAGGTTCTCTTATGTCCTGAGGCCTCACTGACCTAGAGGGGTTAGGGGCAAAATCTTGGCTATCTTTGTAGCCCTTCTTTTTCTCTAATTTTTTGATTTGAAAACTTAAGTTCTTAACCCTCCAGAAGAGAAGGTTAGTGGTACTATTATCCTATAACATAGGCACTTGAGTTAACATCACTGTCTTTCTGAATACCAAACACTTTATTTATTTATTTATTTATTTATTTATTTATTTATTTATTTGTCTTTTTGAGACAGGGTCTTGTTATGCAGTTCATGCTGGCCTTGAGCTCACTTTTGTAGCCCAGGCTGGTCTCGAACTCACACCGATCCTCCTGCCTCAGCCTCCGGAGTGCTGCGATTACAGGCGTGTGCCACCATGCCTGGTGATACCAAACACTTTAGATTTAGCATGGAAGTGGTAAAATTCTTTAATCTCATTCTTCTAATTTCCTGGTGGAGCTTCCTTATGGGTGAAACACAAAGTAACCAGGTGATAAAGGTTCCCTTGATATGATCCTACCCTGTGGAGATTAACCTTCTTGGAGATCCACCCCTCCTCTGGAGATCAATCCTCCAGAGTGGGGTGTAGAAGGTATATAAGGACCCAAAGTGGGTCAATGTAGAAAGACACGCAGTGACGTAAACATGGTATGAAATTATTTTTCCCCCTTGGAATGTCTTTACTCTTATTTCTCAGTGAAATATGAATTGTAAAGAAAAATGTCATTTGGAAATTCTTGTCACTACTTTGAATGTAGATGGTCGATTTCAAATGAAATATATCACAGAAAGGTCTCAATTTCTACAATTCTTATCTTCCTCATTGAAAGTGGCCATTTATCCTATCCCTTGCATATCGTAGGTCACGAGTAAAACATTTCTGTATCTTCCTGTTATACCAGGCTTCATTTGCTTGTATTTCTATTTCCTGGTGATTTTCACCGGCTTCAGTTCATAACAAAAAAAAAAAAAAATAAATAAAATAAATAAATGAAAGAAGCAAAAATATTTAGAATTCCCCTTCCACTTCATTGCCACAAAATAAAAAAAGACAGAAAAATGTCTATTAATGTTACATAAGTATTAATTCAAAAATTAAGAAAGTAGGTTCCCTTATCATAGCTGGTTTTGATTAAGCCATGGGCCATCATGGCCGTATTGTGTGTGATCAGAGCAAGCTTGGAGAGACAGAGCTCTTTTCAGTGTTAATGGTCACACACCTCGGCATGTGCCCTTTAGGAAGGGCACTGTGCCTTAGCATTTGATAGCCAGCCTCACTATCCTTTCAGTAAAGCTCTCTTGCTTTTTTCCCTGTGTCTAGCAAGTAATGAACAAATACATCTGTGGTTTTCTTGAGTATATAATGTAGAAGAGGGTGGGTATTACTTTTTTAGAATTGATAAAAGAGTGCTCTGTCTTCTTCCAGAAGACTGAAGCCCTATGCCCTTCTTAGGTCTGCGTAGAGCTCGACATAACTGTTTTACGTTTGAGTAGGGTGCATGTCCACAAATTATTTTGTCATCATCATATCCTGAAAGGATGAAATTTTGTCACAAGAACATAAAAATCAGCAGAGATACACTAATGGTTGGCCTCTGGAGAGGGTGACATGTGTACCTCTGTTTTGTCTTGGAATCAAGCAGATTCTTAGGAAAAGTCCTTTGTCTTTGAGAACATTAGAATCACTGTCTTTACTTTTCCATCTCTACTATTCCCTTCCAATTTTCTAATTCCCTTTATTGTACTTGTATAGGTCTCCCGTCATGAGGCATGGAATAGAGCAGGCATACATGTGGCCACCACTGTTTAGTGCCTGGACCTCTATCCCAGTCTGTGCACATGGTGAACTGGGCAATGATTTTGTAGCTAAGTAGACCCCACGTGTCAAGGTGCTTCCCATAGAGGCTTTTCACTACTCTGGGACATTGTGCCTAGCCTTGAAGTATGCAAGGAACTGGACGAATAGTGAAGCTACAGCCAGACTGATGCAGAGTGACTAGAAATTTGTAAAAGATAAAAATATACTTCTCAATAGGTTTGCTCATTTCCATATAACTAATAACTTGACATTGAATAGACATTTTGTCTTACTTTTCTCTTACTGCTAAGACAAAATACCTAAAACCCAAAGATAAAGGAGGAAAGGTTTATATAGTTCACTGACACCTCCAATCCCAGAGCTAGACAATGAGCTAATCACAAACTCTAGATTAAGCCACCTCTGAAAAATCTACCCTTCCCAGGACCACATGAGGCTTTCCTGGACACTCAAACACAAACATAATGTATAGGAGTCTTTTTTTTTTTTTTTTTTTGTCTTTTTGAGACAGGGTCTCGCTGTGCAGTTGAGGCTGGCCTTGAGCTCACTTTTGTAGCCCAGGCTGGTCTCGACCTCGCACCGATCCTCCTGCCTCAGCCTCCCGAGTGCTGGGATTACAGGCGTGAGCCACCACGCCTGGCTATATGAGTCTTAAAAACCAATTTCAAATGAGGTTTTCATTGCTACACCATTAATTTAGAGTTCTAGTTATCATCTTTATTTTCATTTTCTCCAGAAGTACTTACTAGAGGCTTTTAAATGTAAAGTTTTCTTTTAGATTCTGAGGTTATAATATGCACAGCCCCTGAATGCACAGAACTTAACTTTCAGTGGGGCAGAAGAGAATTCGACATCATACCTGGTAGACATAAAATCTAAAGGAAAGTAAATTAGTCTACATTTTAGCCTGGGAAAGTCAGAGAAAGCCTCTTGGAAGCAGAAGCTGTGTGTGGAGGTCTAAAGGCTGTTAGGGAGTGAGATCACCTAAGAAATAAGTATGCTGCACTCCGTGTGACAGTGGATGATGCCGGCTATCCAGGCACAGTAAGTAGCAATAAGGACACAGCTAGGTTAATTACGTGGCCTCTTCTTACTTCCCAGGACACCTTGCTACATGTCGAGTGACTGCTGGGTGATCTGGATGGCCACTGAGTACAGCTGCTAGCTTAGGCATGATTGTAGGATCTGTTGGACCATGTTCCAGAATTTGAAATGATTAGAGGCAGGAAACGGGGACAGCAGCTTCAGCCAACAAGAGAAAGGACACAACTGAGTCTGAAAGGCTGCCAGGGTCATGTCCGAATGGCTGCACTGGTCATGTTCCACGGATCCCTGGATCTCCTGGCTTTCTGAAAGTAGAGTTTGCTCTGGGGTTGCTATGCAGGTCTGCGAGGTCTTTGAGGGCCCTGACCTTGCACAATGGGCAACCTACCATGGCTCTGAGAGATGCATTTATCAGCAGAGTGGGCAGCGGCAGCCCTGCCTGGAGGCATCAGTAGACCAGTTTGACTGGAACAGAGGCTTTGAAGACAAGAAAATGAAAGTGTAAAGAATGCAAGCTCCATGGTGCAGGCTCTTAAATACAGTGCTTTGGGCAACAGTTTATAGATGAGGAAGCATTAGTTACCTCATCTCTAAAATGGGATAATAATACATATCTTATAGATTGAGAATGGGATGACATTACGCATATAAAATGTCCAGCATTACGTAGGACACATATTATGTGTTTAATAAAGAATAACGGCTACTCCGATAATGAAAGTGGTGTTTAATTATGGTTAATGGGGGCAAAAACAATGTGCAGGATTAGTTGGAAGAGGGAAACAGTGGGGCTGGGAGCTTGACTACAAGGGTGTTTTAAGAGTCCAGGAGTAAAGAAAGTGATACTGAGGCTGAGGAAGAAGGCACTCATGAGAAATGACACGAAGGTAGAATTTGGAGGGTGTGAGGGGTACTGGGGAACGTGTCACAAAAAGGAGAGAGGGAACTTATGCATAACTGGGATCTGAGGCTGGCTGATGGTGAGAGGGATGGGCGGTTCAAGGTTTAAGATGGTGTGGGGTAGGTTTGTGGAGTAACAAACACAAAGAGACCCCAGGGCTGGAATGGGAGTGACACAGGAAGCAGGAGGGCAGAGCATAATAAAGCAGATATTAAAAGATGAAAACCTCAGTTCTGAGGAAGGTGGCTCAATGGCAAGTCTTGACCGTCATCGTCATTGGGGAAACAGTAGCAAAGATGCGGCCCCTAGTTATTTAGGTGCAGTCCCGGAATGAACCCACTCTTCCTCTCCCACCATTCTTGACTTCCTCATCCCCTCTTCCTTTCTTCCCTTCTCTCTCCTTCCCGCCTCCTCGCCTTCTTCACTCCCTTCCACCCCATATTCCCTTTCTTTCTTCTGAGTTGGTGAGATCCTATGCTTTGAACTAGATTCATGAGGTCACATAAATTACACCTGTTCTCAGTAAAAAAAAAAAAAAAAAAAAAAAAAAAAAAAAAAAAAAAAAAAAAAAAAAAAAAAAAAAAAAAAAAAATAAAAAAAAAAAAAAAAAAAAAAAAAAAAAAAAAAAAAAAAAAAAAAAAAATTCACTGTTGAAAGCGAGTTAGGAAAAAACCCGGATGTGAATGGGAGGAGACTGTTCAGTGACTGTGGTTGGTTACTTTAGTTTGGAAGAGAAATAATGGTTGTGTTTTCCTTCCTGAAAATCCAAGAACCATTAGGGAAAAAGATGTAGGTGTCTTTCAAAATTTTTATTTGGTGGGTGAAAGAGTGTACTGTGCACCAGGCCTGCTTCTTAAAGTAGGAAATACTTGGCCCCAGAAGAGTTGATTTTCATTTATAGAATGCTGAACTGAGTTTGAAATAATCCATATCATAATCAGCATATATTATGGAATATTGTACTGATTTTATTCATAAACTAAAGGCCCCAATGTCCTTCATTCTTTGATGATGACCCATGAGAACCCTGTCTCTATCAGACTGAGGGCCCTAGTCCTGTAGGAGCAGCCCTCTTGGGAACTGACAGGAATGTTAATTCTAGGGTCCCGGCTCAGACTTCCTGAATCTGAATTTCTAAAGGCAGAGCCCAGGGATCTGTTTTTGTAGATAGCCCAAGTGATTCTGTTATGGACTAACACTTGAATTTGCTGCTTAGGTTGATTTTTTTTAGCCTATATATCCATAAACAGCTGAATGGACTCAGAAAATGTGATGCTTATCCACTATGGAGTATTCTTTTACCATAAAAAGGATCAGCGGGAGTCACATACCTATAATGGGTGCACATATTTGATTACAAGATGCTAAAGTAAATAAATAAATCAGACACATGAGTGTTGATACCATATGATTTCTCTTATGCAAGAAACTCAAAGAAAGTATACATAAATTAAAGAGAAAAAATAAAAGATAATAAGAAGCATAATGACGAATTATTTGCAAAAAGGAAGGGAATTAAGAGGTGGAATGGGAAGGGAAGGCAGGGGAAGGAGATTAAAAGAAAAATTACAGTGTGGTAGGAACATGTATCAACTCTTCACAAAAAAGTGTAATCATGGGGCCAGGGAGACAGCTCAGTAGAATAAGTGCTTGCCCAACAGTACATGGTCATGAGTTCAATCCCTGCCGAAAAACAAAATAAACAAAAAACAAAACAAATATAAACCAAGAATGGCATCATTATCTGCTGCAAACATGGGCCAATAAAAGTAAAAGTTAAAAGAAAAAAAAAGTAACTGTGCCGTTTTGGTCCTAGCATAAGCCTTGCATTGAGTGGGTCATCAGTAAACACTTGCTCAGTCAAGTCAGTGCTATCCAAGGCTTCCGCCAGCTGCCCAAGTGGGGTAGCGGCCCTCTAGGGTGAAACACTCATTTTTCCAGAAGGTCTTCTGGAAAGCTGAGGAAGCGCCAATTTCTTCTTGCCCTTTTCTTAGCTGGTTTGATTTTCCTTTCCAGTTGTGCTCTGCAGTGGCCACTGAACTTGCTGCGTGTCCAGGTTAGAGACTGGCATAGCTGTTGCCCATTTTTATGCCACAGGGAATGCGCATGATGAAGGCCAAGCCTGGAGAGCCCTGTGTTAGACACGCTGCCAACTTCTAGGATTCATGTAGGATCAGAGAAAGAGGATCCTTCCCTGGTTGATCCTCCCCTCCTTCTTGGCCACAGTGGAATGCTTGAGCTTGATGATTAATGTCAGCTTACTGATGCTCCCTCTCTCTCAGAATCCACCCTAGCCTGCTTTTCTGGTTCCTTACTCTACTGCCCCTCCCCCTTTCTTTTCTTTATCATTTCTATGGCTTCTATGGCTCCAACTAGTATTTTCAGGGAAGTTCCTCTCAAACTTATCTGTCAAACATCAGATTCATCCAACTGCCAAAACTGCACAGCTAGCTGTTCTTGGGAGCTTTTGTGTAGATCCACACTGGTACCTTACACTTCACCTGTCCCAACCCAACTCTGCATTTCTTTCCATTACCCATGTCCTCTGCCTTTCCCCATGGCTGTGGAGGGAGCTTTTATCTTTCTACCCACACACAAAATGCCAGAATCACTTTCAGTGCGCAAGGTCAAGGTGAGGACAGGATGAGCGGATTAGAAAGCTGGGAGGATGGATCCCTCTTGCGGAATCCTTAGCCTTTGTTCACCTCTGCCTTCTCGATCATCCCCTACTTAGGCTGCTGAAATAGCTTCCTGACGGTTTTTCTCTCCATGCAAGAGACCAGGAGAGGAGAGAGTGCCCTTAGCTTTTTTGTTCTCACTTTAAAATCCCCAAATCATTATTAACGTAGGGAAAAAATCATCTCGCTCTGTGGTTGCATAATAAAGTTCCTTGTGGCAGCTTGCTCGGCGTGGGCTGTAAAGCATAAACAAACAGAGGTCATTTTGCCTTCTGGGGGGTTATTTTTAATATTCAAGTTTTTTTTTCCTGCCTGCTTATTCTCTCAGCTTCTTGCTTTCAGAAGCTCCTCACAGCTAATCCATTGATAGCTTGCACAAAACACAAATCCCACCAAAAAAAAAATGCATAATACATCCGTGGAGGAGACCTAGATCCTCAATCAAAACACAAGCACTCAAGTTTTAAGGATATTTCAAAGTCTGTCATTACCTGGTCCTGCAAACCAGAGAGATAAACAAACAAACAAAAAAAACCCCAAGCAGCTAATTAGGTTTGTGCGAGGGGAAAGGAACGCTGACAGCGCCAGGACTTGTTGAGGTGAGGGCGAGAGGGACCTTTCAGAGGGAGCACGAAAAGAGCGGGAGAGGAGTCCAGATTCTTGCGTTTCACGCTCACCATTCAGTAAATCCTGACAACGATTCTTATGTAACAGATGAGGAAACTGGGACTTCAAGATGGTTACTATCTCATTAAAGGTTATAGTTCTACATGAACTAGAGATACTAACATGATCTCTTTAGCACCCAAATTAGTGTTCTTTTTTTTTTTGTTTTTGTTTTTGTCTTTTTGAGACAGGGTCTCGCTATGCGTTCAGGCAGGCCTTGAGCTCACTTTTGTAGCCCAGGCTGGTCTCGAACTCGCACCGATCCTCCTGCCTCAGCCTCCAGAGTACTGGGATTGCAGGCGTGCGCCACCATGCCTGGCTAATGTTCTCTTTATGACAGCAACATTTCTCCAAACAACTCTCATGGGGCCTGAGAGCTTTTGAAATGATGGCGGGTACTCTCTGTAAAAGCTCAGTGGAGTTACTATGAAGTTCTAACACTGTGCTCCTGTGATCAGGCCTCTCCCTTCCTCTGCCCTGGCCACCACAATTCTCCTCCTCTCTGCTTCTAAAGTTTTGTCTTTTCCAGATGTCATAGAAGTAGAATCGAACATTTCATTTCATTTTCAGCCTGTTGTCTTTTGCTGAGCAAAATTCATTTGCGAGTCATCATGCTGGATATGACCCCAGTGTGCCCCTTTCATTGCCGTGGATGGATAGACGCTCCATGGTACAGATGTTCTATGCGTTGTGCACACATCCACTGACTGGGTTAGTTCTGGGTTGCTTCAGCTTTGGGCCATCATAACAAAGCTATTTAAGTCATTATACACACATGTCTTAGAGACATACATGAGGTTAAATTCATTGATTTTCTTTTCTTTTTGGTGAAATGGACAGAAGATATTGGGCAGAGGACAAATTCCTTTGTATTTTCTCCCTCAGATGCTCCATGTACTGTTGTCCACTGACAACTTTAAACTTTTTTCTAAACATGTTGAGTTATATCTATCTCAGTTAAGTAGGCTAAGGATCTACCACTCTTGAAGACCTCTGTCTTTACTGAGACTGTTGGTTAGTTGGTTAATTTTCCTGAAGCCTTGATTTTCTAATGGGTCCAGGAAAAATTATGATTTATACCTTGTCTGAGGTTTTTGTTTATAGGTGGAATTGTCCATATGCAAGAAATTTTTTGTAATGTAATTTTCTCATCTGTAGACATGGGGAGTTAAGCTCTGTGGACTCCATGTTTTCACTTGTTTCTAGTGTCTGCATGCCTATCTTTTAAAGAAAAGCTTCTTATCTTACAGATACCAGATTCCCTTGATGATTGGATTTCTAAGTAAGCTACCTTCAATCAAGCCAAATTCCTTTCTTTCTTTCTTTCTTTCTTTCTTTCTTTCTTTCTTTCTTTCTTTCTTTCTTGCTTGCTTTCTTTCTTATTTTGTCATATTCAGACAGGGTCTAGATACACAATTTGGGCTAGCCTCGAGCTAACTTTTTATAGCCCAGGCTGGTCTTGAACTTGCACCCATCCTCCTGCCTCAGCCTCCGAAGTGTTAGGGCAACAAGCATGCGCCATCATGCCCAGATATCCAGCTAAATTTAGTCAAAAATTAATATTTGTCTCCTATGTGCTGGCACCTCAGTGTGTGTGTGTGTGTGTGTGTGTGTGTGAGAGAGAGAGAGAGAGAGAGAGAGACAGAGAGAGATAGAGACCGAGAGACAGAAGGAGGGGGAATCATAATTGATTTATATATAGGACCTGCTCTGAGCTTGTGATAAGAGTATAATTTTAGTGTGTGGTGCCAGTCCCACCCTCCGGGGTGCACTGCGGTGGCAATTGAGACTAGGTATGGTGATGTATGCCTGTAATCCCAGTACTTGGTAGGCTGAAAACAGGAGAATCACTACAAGTGTGATCTGTGTAGGAAGAACCTATAGACGTAATAAAAAAAAAAAAAAAAGGAAAAAAAGAATATAGTTTTGAACACTTGTATCCTTTAGTGACAGCTTCTTTAGTGCTGTGGTCATCAGTGGCTGACTTCCTTATCACCATGGTGCGGTTTTGAGGACACAATCCCAGATGTACTAACATCTGTGCCATTCCATGCTCTGGCTTCTGGGAATTACAAAAGATAAAGCATCAGTGTCTGTGCAAATATATTCTTTCAAGCTTGACCTCAGTCCTCAGCCATACCTACAAAATTCTTCTATCTCCACCTATTTTATTCATTCTTCCATTAAACTCCCAGGCTACCTCAAAATATCGATGTCCGCTGTAGTATTCTCAGACCACTATTTATTAATCATTCCCCTGATGTCCTCACTACCTACTGGACAGAGAGGTCACCAGTGGGAGTTCTGTCTTTACCTGGTCTCTTAGCTCAGCCTCCATATATAACTTGGCCCCGTTTTAGTCAAAGACATCTTCCTTGTCCAGTCTAGGGTTTAAACCTTGCTCCAAAACTCAACCAAGTGACAATTTTGATAAAGTAAACCTGTTGGATTTTGATTGTGAGCTACTAAATCTATAGAAAGCCTCACATTAGTTAGTAAATCAATAATTACTGATATTTCTGGTCACATTCCTTGTTTGAAGGGTAATTTTTGATTTTAGTATAGTAAATCAGCTCTTTTGGCTATGGCTTGCTTTCTTCTCTGTTTACTTATAATCTGTGCTTTAAAATTTCATTTCATTTTATTTATTTGATACAGCATCTTACTACACAGTTTGGTGGCAGACACAGATTCACGGGGTTCTGGGGCCAGCACAGCATGCAATACTGGATCAAACTCAGGTCCTTGTGCTTGCCAGGCAGGCACTTGGGCTGCCAAGCTATCTCTCTAGCCCTGTGTTTTTATATTTAAACTTAATCATCTGTAGAAAATAGAAAGCTAAATCTTGCTTTTAAAAGCCATTAGAAATTTATATTAATATAAATATAATCCTTAATCTACTTAATGTACTATTAATACATGATATCAATATAGTTTAATATTAATGTATGTAATATACTATTTACTATATGCTGAATATTTAAATTTGAATGTTTAGAACTTTAATACTGATGCAACTATTAATATGGTTTGATTTTTACTTATCATTTTATATTCTGTCTTTATTTGTTATACTTTCCTTCTATTTTCCTTTCCTCCTTCAGATTAGCTCAGTAAATGATATCATTTTACTTCACATTTGGAATTTTATTGAGAAAATAACTGAGTAGCTGTTCTAGCATTTACAGTATGGATCATTAGCTCGTGATCTAAGGCCTTATATGATGTGTTGCATTTTGCTCATTTGGTCCTTTAACTTGAATAAACTCTAAATTAAAATTTATTGCATGGCTCTTTTTCTACAAAAGTATTTGTACAGCATGATAGATATCAATGAATCTGAAAAAAACAACAACAACAACAACACAGATCCAGTCCCAAGGTGATCATGGATATCTTCGTACTTTTATTATTTAATTTGAGTCTTTATTAGTACATGTGTTCAGTAAATAATGAATACTTTCATGTGAAGAATTGCTTTGTGTGCATAACATGTCTTAATTCAGTCTTATTCTCTTTTCCTTATTCATTCAAAGGTATCTCTAAATGAGACATAATTATAGCAGAGCGAGGAAACGCATGTGCAAACAGTGTACCCAATCAAAGCATCTGGGGTACAAAGTCCACCAGAGGGAGATCGTCACTGAGGTGATCAGAACAAATCTTCCTCAGAAGGCTGGAACTGCAGACAAGAGTCAACTGACAAAAAGATATTTATAAAAGTTTCAGCAGGTAGGAACAAGATGGTGACATGTAGGTATGGTAGAACTGACCAGATGACAGTGAGGTGGGCTGGAATGAGATGCACAAACTGCAAATAATGGAAGAAAAATGTGGAGAGAGTGCTTCTATAGTTTTGTGAAATTAAGCCCAGTACTTCCTGCAGGACACTCATGTTCCCTACATTTTACTTTCATATCTCTGTCCCTTTGCCGGGTAATACTACTCCATCTCACTGCTTTGGATGGCAGTGATTTGTTACACAGATTTCCAAACGCAGCATTAGTTTCATAAACTTGGCATCTAATAACTGTGTTCATTAATGAATTACCCAAGTGGGGAAGACAGAGCTTGGAGGCAGAGAATTTAATAAAGGATAGAGAATGTGATAATGAATCTTGCAACAAATAACAGTTTTGATCTTAAGAAAACTGTACTGGAAAAAGAAAGAAAAATATTTCTAGTTTCATTCTACCTTCTCTCAGTCATTTTTAGTTTTTTTTTTTTTTAATCACAATACATTCATTAGATTTTCCAGTCTTTCAAATACATTTCTAATTTGTTTCCCATGCCACAACTTCTGCTGCTTCTTAAACCTTAATTAACACATCAGTGACCCACTTGGTGACCTCATTCCCAGCTGTGGATAGCTAGATGTGGTGTGGACTTGGTGTGCTGTCTCTCTGATGCGGTTTTCTGAATGGCCATGCAGGGAGTCCGTACCTCATTCATGATCTAGCATTTCTCAGGAGGACCACTTAAATATGGCCATTCTCAATGACTTATGGAGATCACCTTCAATTAGCAGCTTACTGACTGTGTAGTCAACAGTATTTCAAGACGCTTTTGGCTCAGTTGCTAATGAGGCTGAACCACCTACTGCTTCCCCGCGCCAGGAATACGTCACTGCATTCACTGTCTACGCTGCATCAGCTTCCATTATAGCGATCCTCTATTAGCTGTGAAGTTCACCACGGGCCTGGGCTCTGTTTCTGTGCTGCTACCACTGCTTCTAGAATTCTGCTTTATTGCACTCATTTTACCTGAGTATTCTATTACATAGAATATGAAACTTACCCAAGGTTACTTATCAGTAATGCCTGGAAGTAGTAGGTCTGTCTAATTACAAAGGAAAAGTTATTTCAACACCCACAACTGATGAAACACCCTATGATTAAAGTAACTCACTATCCAAAGCTTATCTTGGATAGTTATGGCGCCTGTGCCTACAAACCTACTGCTGCTAGGGTCACAGAAGTCTTTGTGGCCATCTTAATGTTTTGCTGTCTGTCTGTCTGTCTTTTTCTTTTCTCACAATTAAAAGTCTTATCCATCATTTGTAGTGCCCATGGCAGCTAGTGATCACTACAGTGACACTGGTAGTATTCAATAAATGCTTTTTAAGTGCTAGCTACAGCATTTTCAATGTGAGGCCATGATATAACAATGGAAAGCTGTTAAGTGAGTAGCTTAATGTCCTTAGAAGAGATGGAGCATGGTAAACTATTTGGAGTGTTTTATCAGGGGGAGGGAGAGTGTGATATGGCATAATAATGTGGGGTGCAAACTTGTAAAAAAAATTATCACACTACCCCCCCATAGTATGTGGTCTTAGCTTATGCTGCATTTGTTTATGCAGCAAAATGTCAGTTTCAGCTTCTGGCCCCTCAAATCTTGAGATACCATGATTTAGTCACTCTCCTATTCTGGATTTTGAAACCTCTTGGGCTTCCATCTTGTCTTGCTATGTTTAGAATTTTTTATGTTGCCATTATTAAGTGAGTTGTCGCTGCTATTGGTCCATCTATTTCTTGGGGGAGGGCTGTAAGCTTAGATTTGTTCTAGCAGCAAAGAGATCAACTTTGGCTAGCTGTAGCCAATCCTATATGATTTCATCGTTGTCAGCAAATGACTTAAGCATTAACATTGAACACAGTATTGGCCAACTGGACATGGAGACAGGCCTGCTGCATTCCTGGAAAGCTTTTCCTCAGTGGCAAACACTTCTGCTAGAGGACACGCTTCTCTTTCAATAATTCTGTTACTTCTGTGCTATATGGAGCTGCAGCAGCCATCTTGCCATTATAAGAAATAGGCCTAAGTAAAAGCATCTTATAATTACTAGGCTATGAGTACCAACACTCTTTTTCTTGTCACAGTGCTGAAGGATCAATGCACACATCACTATTAGATGTGGCACAGTCATTCTGGTCTGTACTATTATTATGCACATAGAAATCTCTAGAAGGACTACAATAATGTTTTCAAGTTCTAAGGCTTCCAAAAAGTACACTGGACTAATCACATCAATGCAGCCACATCTGCTTCTTCAGAAGAGGCTCTTGGCAGAGGTACAATCTTCGTGACAGAATCCCACAGACAGATCTGGGATCTTCTGGAAAGGATAAACAAGAATGACATATACAAGGTTTACTGACTTGCAGAAATTAATAAAATGATTTGCCAAATACTATAGTCATGTCAGTAGGTCACAAGTGTGAAATAAAAGAAAAATGGCTAAATAAATAATGAAAGCTACTAGCAGCTGGGCTTTCCCACTCTCCTTAAGCATTATTTTAGGTGCTGGCTTCCAAGAAATGCTGGAGAAACAAATGTGAATCTTTCTCTTGTCTTTGGAACTATATCTATTTTGTTTCTCTTTCAATCAAGTGTTGAAATTTCTCTACAAATTCGAAAATAATTGTTATCATTTATGTCTAGTTGTCCCCTCAAAGCCTCATGTAATAATGGGGTGGGGACTTTGATAGATTGAGACTTGACTCATGAGTCACTGGGATTATGTGTTTTAGTACTGATGAGATTATTGGTCTGAGTACTGGTCGGAATTATAGGTGTGACCTGAGGCGGATAGGCTAAGGCAGAGAGCCTGATGTAATTTAAAGAGAGACAGAGAGACAGACCTGAGCTGTCTGAGACAGACCTGCTCTGCTTTCCTGTTTGATTGGCTGCCTCTGTCACCATTTTGTTGCTGCTCTGCTGCCGTGAAAATGGCTGCTCTCTGCCCTGTTCCACTCAGCCTTGGGCTAGCTAAATATGGGCTGAAACCTCCATAACTATGAGTTAAATAAACCTTTCCTTTCTTTATTTTGAGTGTTGGGTATTTGTCCCAGCAATGAGTAAAAAGTAACTAAGACAATAATCTGATAAAAATGCAAAATGCTCTCCATAATAGTCATAAACCACTAGTACTTGTGTAGTAGCCTAGAACCCTGGCTTAGACTCAAGGCCACCATTAGTTAGATATATAGCCAGAGTCAGGTTTAGACAAGTTTGTTTTCTCATTTCTTAAATGAATTAAAGCCAAATTGAACATGTTTTGTATGAGCCATAGCCGCTCTCTGATGCCAATGAATCTACGAGAATTGACTGTTGATTCAGACTAATCTTGCTTGTCATATAATGCAAATCTGCTTGCATTACATGGAGCCTGTCCTTCAAATAACAGCACCTAGACAAAACCTATCAATACAGGATCTGGGTCCCTGGGGCCATGCAGAGCTCATTGTCCCCCAAGGACACATGGCTTTGTACTTGCTATGCCTAAACTTTTCCCAGCTGTGTTTATTGGCCTTGTTGCTTATATGTTTGTTATGGATATCCATGCCAGAAACTGCTGAGATGAGTACAAAATAGTCAATAATCGCACAAATGCCATTAATGGATCTGTTAATGATGATAAACTCGAGTCAGTTTATCTGCTGCCTGGCACTTTAGTTCTAGATCCAAGCTTCTCTCTTACCTTCTTGTATTTGATTTATAATCTGTTGCCAAGTGATAATTTAATGAGATTAAATTATATTTTTCAGAGAAATAAGTCTGTGTTGTCATACTTGAGAAATTTTATGTCACATCTGTATTCTGGTTGTGTCACATAAAAATCAAAACTGTGTGTATTAGGTTTTTATGATTTATTGAGGAAGCCTCCGCTGGTCCGCTCCAGACACCTCTCATAAAGGACTTGCATATCAAGGTTAGATCCGTATAATAGTGTTTCTGCTTTTAAGAAATCAAATAGAAATTGATAATAAAAGAACATCGGAGAAATTTAAAAATATGTAAAAATTAAATGGCACTTTTCTAAGCAACCAATGAGTCAAAGAAGAAATTGCAATGAAAATCTAAATGTTGTTTTCAAAAAACAAATGAAACAAACCCACCAACCTACTGAAGCATGTGGAATGTAGTCAAAGCAGTCTTCAGAGACACATTTATTGATCTAAACAACTGAAGGGGTTAAAATATTCTATCCCAGCACAGTGTTTGTTTAAGTGAAAGAAACTTAGATGCCTAGGGGTTACTCTGGTATTTTTGCTATTTCTTAGAAGAAGATGATAAACTTTCTATAAAAATAATATTCTTCTTATATAAGAAGCAAACGAACAGCATCATTATCTTCAGTGATAAAGCGCCAAACCTGAGACTTAGCTGTGAGCCTCCTCACATAATTTAGTGGCTTTTTATAAACAACTGTTATTTGTTCAATATAGTATATAAGTTATTTTCTTCTTGCTTCTTTGTGCATTTCTTTAAGAGAATCATCACATCTGTAATTTGTATTATGCTTTCCTGATTTTGATCTATGTTACATAATTTAACTATGAGATCCAACTGGAAAGCTAGGAGAATGGAGGCAGTGTTTTCCACCACTGCATTAATGTATTTTTTAAATGAAAAAGATTTCAAATTACTTACTGTTCTTCTTGAGAGTCTAGAAAAATAATAATAAAGCTGGTTCAAGATGAAAGGAAAATATCATAATTGTATTTTAGGGTTTAGGTCTGAAGCCCACCCACCCCCATGTTCAGAGGTGACTCTTTGGGAAGGCAATTAGATCACACGGTCACTCATCAGTGGATTGATCTATTGATCAGTTTATAGCTGAATGCGGTATGAAGAGGTGAAGCTGGTAAAGAGATGTGTTATTGGGAGGGTTCACCTTTCTCCCTGAATCTGGCTCCCTACCTGTGCTTCCTGGCTGCTACATGGTGACTGGCACCCCACCACACCAGTCCACCATGATGCTTCTGTCTTGGAGTCAGCCAACCATGGGCCAAAGGCCCTTCAATCACCAGCCAAGTTAAACTTCTTCTAATTTATATGTGGCTATTTGACACTATGTCCCAGAAACAAGACAGTTGACTAATATAGTAGGAGAGCAGAAATACACAAGAGTGATAATAGCAAGCCAGTAGGGAAAGCTGACCCAACCGGAAGGCATTTCTTTGTATAGATCAAGAGCTGGAGCTTTGGCATGATTGAAGGGAAAAATAGGGGGGAGGTGGGGAGAGGAGAGAGAGAGAGAGACAGAGAGACAGAGAGACAGACATAGAGACAGAGACAGAGAGACAGAGACAGAGAGACAGAGACAGAGACAAAAAGAGAGAGACAGAGAGACAGACAGACAGGCAGAGAAACAGAACAGAGAGAGAGAGACAGAGACAGAGACACAGAGACACAGAGAGACAAAGATAGAGACAGAGAGACACATACAGACAGAAACAGAGACAGAGAGAGAACTCAAGTAATGATGTAAAGAGTGACAGGATGTTTCTACTGACTTTGAAAATGTAAAAATCTTTATAAGGGACTCCTTTGAACAGCTATATGCCAACTTTGGTAAATTAGATGAAATAAAAAGAATTCTTAGGAGACACAAAGCATGGAATCTGAGTAAAGAATAAATAAAAAGCCTAAATAAATCTATAATAAGAAAAAAATGGAAAAAGTAATTAAAAGAAAAAAATTGAATAAGAATTAAAAATACTTTCAACAAAAAGGCCAGACCAAGCTGGCTTCCTTTGTGAAATTTTTATTGTTATTATTAAAAGACAATACAAAAAGTTTAAAAAATTTAAACACTGGAAATGATACAGAATTTCACTAATGAAAATAATAGGAATTCTGCAGTAGTTTTCTTGTGATGTCTTTGGTTAGGGGAAAACGGTAAAAATGGCTTACAACTATTAAGAGATATTATCTCTTTTTAGTTTTTGGAAGGGATTATGAAAGATTCATAGTAATTATTCTATAAGAGTTGAACAAAAGTCACAAAGGAATGCTTGTTATATTGCATAACTGTTGTATTCAAATTAGTTGTTCAGATTACCAGATGTAAACATGCAAAATTGGTCCAGAAATTATAAAAAGTTAAAAAGGGAGGAGGAAAAAATTAAGCATTAACTGCTCTTTTTAATAGCCCAGTAGAAAAAGAAATATATGATACATTAGATAATAATAGTCCTGACTTTTACTGGAAATTAGGTGATACAAAAAAGGTATCAATTTTGGAAAAGAAAAAAATACACATATGCCTATTTTCAGATGATGGTTTTCAATGTTGTAAAGAGATTATTATAAGCAATCCACTGTTAGAGCTGCTACGCAAGTTTAGCTATGTAAGAGGATACAGGCTCACGTAGGAACTTCCATTTTTTTCACACTGGCAAAGAACAATTTAAAATGAAATGTAAAAAGCTATTTTATTTGCAGTAGAATTAAAAAGAGAAAATATTTAGGAATAAATTTTCATTAAAAAACAAGTCAGCCAGGCGTGGTGGCGCACACCTGTAATCCCAGCATTTGGGAGGCTGAGGCAGGGGGGATCAGTGCAAGTGTGAGACCAGCCTGGGCTACAAAAGTGAGCTCAAGGCCAGCCTGAACTGCATAGTGAGACCCTGTCTCAAAACAAAACAAAACAAAAAAAGTAAATAAAAAACAAGTCAGTATTTGTCCCCTGAAAAGTATACTACTGAGATAATTAAGGAAGACTTAAATAAATGGAAAGACATTTACGTTGATGGATTTGCAAATACAGATATCATTCTTATGGGCCAGGCACGGTAGTGCACACCTGTAATCCCTGCACTTGGGAGGCTGACACGGGAGGATTCTTGCGAGTTCAAGAGCAGCCTGGGCTACAAAGCAAGCTCAAAGCCAGCCTGAGCTCATAGCACGATCCTGCCTCAAAAAGACACATGCATGCAAAAAGAGAAAAACAAAAACCAATATTGTTTTCAGTGCTCACATTGCTTCCCAAACTGATCAACAGGCTTAACACAGTCCTATCAAATCCTACCTATTTAATTGAAGCACCTATTTAATTGATAACCTGACCCAAAAGTGGAAGTGCAAAGGTCCCCTTACAGTGATTTGAAACAAAGCCAGAACACTCACACTTTGTCACTTTAGTGCTTGTTGCTCAGCTATAGCAGCCACTGTGGTCATGGCACACAGCGAGCCATGCAAATTGATGGAATGAAGTCGAAGCTCTGAGATAAAGCCTTTCGCTTACGGTTTCCTGACAGCAGGACCTAGAAATCCAATGGGAGACAGAATGCTCCTGTCAACAAATGGTACTAGGACAATTGGCACATGTATAGGAAAATAATGAATCTGAGGCCTTACCTTACTCCGTATATAAATATTCCTCAAAATACATCAGATGTTGAGCTGAAGTTATAAAACTTCTTGAAGAAGACATAGAAATCTTCCTAACTGTAAATTACATAGTGATTTCACAGATGTCACTATTAAACCTAAATGACAAAAAAGAAAAAAAAAAAAAAAGAAAAGAAAAAAGAAAGCTAAATTTGATCTAAGTAAAGTGAAAACTTTCAGGCTTCAGACACTACCAAGAAAGGGAAAGATTAATCTGTCCAATGGGAGGAAAAATTCAAGGCTTGATCAATGTTTCACTGTGCATACTTACTGCCTTGCTAGATTTTTAATATACTCATGACAAGGCTGCTATTATGAGTGACATTGCACTAACTACACGAGTGCACAAATCTCTTTCACACCCTGATTTAATGTCCTCAGGTTTAGAATTTATCACAGCCTACAGGTTTTGAATGCCTGTAATGGGAATTTAAAAATGTGAATTTTAAATACAAAAGTTTCTAAATTTTAGATTTGAAGGAAATTACACACTGCTTTGCAACAATGCAGTGAACTTGAATTGTACTGTTAGGTGAGATAAGCCAGGTGTGGAAGCTCATGTGATGTGTGATTTCATTCCTACATGAAATCTTGGTCAGTCATATTCATGGGAGCAGAGAACGGACTGGTGGTGACCAGAGTCCGTGGACGTGGGAATGGGGAGATGTTATTCAAAGACTAGGGAAGGAATAAATCATAGGCATTTGAGATGATGGATATGTTTAGTAGATTGACTTGGCCATTATACATCACATATATGTCCATGGCATCCCTTTGTACCCTACAAATACATAAAATTATAATCTGCCAATATTTGAGACATTTTTTAAAAATATAAAACTAACAAGGTAAAAGAATGTCACGGGTGAAAATTGTTCAAGTGAGACCCCTGCTACCCACTGTTACCCTTCCTGTCCATCCTAACCATTCAGTGGCCAGGTGTATTTTTATTCGCTCGGCAGTTTTCTGCCCACCGTAGCAGACATAACCTTTTATGCAATAAAAAACTCAATTATTTCCATGATGTCCTTTGCTAACTGGATAAGTGGCATCCCTGAAACCTCTGAATCCAATAAAATTTAGCAATTATCCTTTTACAAAAATCCATGCCAATTTTTATTACGTTACCACTGGCTTTCACTGGGTAGATTGTGATAAATTCTAAGGGCAATTAAATAATAGAACTTAGGGAAATTGCATTGTGCCATTGACAGTATTATTAGAATACATGCATTACATCTGCCAGAGTCTCCCTTAAAGGAAGACCTGTAATGCCGCTTGTATTTCTTGGGTTGCAGTGAAGGGTAAATGGTGGACAGTGTTTTTTCACAAGCTTATCCAGACCTTTTATTCTGTGTTTTCTCACTTAGCCAGCACCAGAGATTTCCCGTAACACTCACTTTTGTGTGCTCTTCTGTATCCTCCATGAAAATAGGTTTTTTTTTTAATCTTACTTTACATTATGAGTCCAGCTGAGGTGTTCGGGTTAAAAAGTTTTCCCAACTTGATATGGATTTCTGTCTTTTGTTTTTCCGAAGGGTGAAACAGCATTCACTTTACTTTTTGACATTTCGGCATTCCTGGGGAAGGCAGAGCGACGCTGCAGCAAGGAGGCCGGGGACAAGCGCGCATGCCCAGAGCGCTATTAGAGTTTGAACCTCCTAAAGGGCAAGCCTGTTGCTAAGGAAACTGCAGCTCTCCAGAGTGCTTAACACTCAGAGAAAGGAAGGGAGAAAAAGGCACCGCCAGTCCTGGGGTTGGGGGAAGGGTGGTGTGAAGCTGCCCGGGAGCTCCTACGCCGTCCCTGCCGATACTCATCAAAGTCTCTAGTGGAATAACCAAGTGCCTTTCCACTTGCCTACGAGATGTGTGAGCGGCACTTAAGGAGCGCTGAGACTACGTAGAGTCTAACTTTCCTCTGTGCACAAGCAGGACATTTGAGTGATTGTCAATATCACATTAATACTTGCATTTAGGAGGCTTATACCAGTTCCAAATTCAATCACCTTCATTTTTAGTACATGGTACCATTAAAACAGGTCATAATGTTCAAAAGCATCTCGCTATTTATTTTATATTTGATGATCAAAATTAATGGGTTAGAGGGTAGATGTAGTCGCTTCAGAAATTTTACACACGCTTTTTTTTTTTTTGAAATGAATGACTATCCTCTTTAAAGAATCACATTGGACACGTTCCCTGTTACTTTTAACATAATGAGCCACATGTGACATAAATGAACAGATCAGTTAAATTACAAAACATTGGAAATATTACTTTTCAGGTAAAACTAAAAATGTAAGGAATGTAACTTCCAAGATGTTTTCTTATAAAATGAAGTCCAATTTTATACCAATGAAAGTTGATTTTTTTTTTTTTTTTTTTTTTTTTTTTTTTTTTTTTTTTTTTTTTTTTTTTTTGTATTTTAGGGATGTTCAGGGTCTCACTACTAGATTAAACTTGTAGTGATCTGCCTATTTACAGCCTCCCAAGAGCTGGGATTACAGGCATGCACCACCATGCCCAGTCTCCATTGCAGTCTCAGTGTGCCCAGGGGCTGGGGCTGGCACTGCAGGCCAGGAGATTCGACCCCCAGCCTTGGTGGTTTAATTCACTGAGCTATTTGGCTCATGGTTGCTCTTTGGTCTTTCCTGGCCATGGCTTGTAAAAACATCCGCTTATATCAATAAACATCTCCTCTCTTTCCTTTTAGAATAAATCAGTTTAGAACTGTGCTATGGGGATTGTGACACTACTGGAACTCCTTTGTTGCCTGGAGATAATGTCAATTTGTCAATCAAGCCTTTTTTTTCTTTCTTTTTTTTCTGCAGTTCTGGGGAATCAAACTCAGGACCTTGTGCTTGTCAGGCCGGTGCTTATGCTGCTGAGCTATATCCCTGGCCCCAATCAAGCCTTTCGTATAACATGTTGTTATGATTCTGTTTCTAAATGTCCACGAAAACCCATTGGTTGATGACTTAGTTGCTGACCTATGGCCTTTTGAGAGTTGGTGGAGCCTTTAAGAGGGGGCCCCTGGTAGAAGCAAGTTCATGGGAGCTGCGTCCTGCAGTTGAATATGGAGATTTCAGTCTCTTTTTTCTGTTTTTGCTTCCTGGGCATCATGACATGAACAGATCTCCTCTACCTTACTTGCTCGTTATCACCCCTTAGATCCACAGAGATTTTCTTCACAGCGAATGCTTTCCTACATAAATATGCAAAATAGCTCCATTGGAATGTTATAAGAAGAAATTCTTCAGCAGCAACAACCAAGAACTTATTTATTTATTTATTTATTTATTTATTTATTTATTTATTAGTTTTAATAAGAAATAATGACAACACAGTTCCAAAATACGTTAGTAGGACAGCGACAATAATTAATACAATGTATATTGTTGTCTTCATCATAGTTGTTCAGAGTACAAGATGCAGACATCATGCCTTTTCTAAACACCATTGGTACAAACATTTCTTCTCGTTGAACTAAGTTAAAGTAGTTGTATAGATAAAGCAATATTCCATGATAGTAATTGGTTATTGGCAGAACAAGCTATGTTGGAAACTGTTGGCTTAAACCTTTACTGCTCAGCATACTAATCTGTCTTTTTATTTTATGCTTCATGGTTAAACTTTTCTGCTGGGTGGTTAAGGGCAAGTTAAAGCAGGACTTGTATAACAAAACATGTAACTCACATCTTCCAAGGTCAGTCAAATACTCTCAGGATTTACCTAGAAACCAGTACAGCGTATTGACTTTTGTCAGTGTCAGCCATCCATCTGGATGAGTCACGACCATTGCTTGACTAATTTGCACTCTGTGAAAGCCTGAGAGAATGTTTTCTCTCTAGGTGACTCTCCTTAGCCCACTGTACATCACTGATCCCTTTGCTCTGTGGTTCTGTGATCTCCTTGAACAGAAAATTTGGCACATCATTGGGTTATAGGATGTTACAGCACAGGTTCTCTTATGTCAAGAGTCCTCACTGTCCTTGAAGGGCTAGGGCCAAAATATTGGCTATCCTTTTAGCCTTTCTTTTTCTCTAGTTTTTTTGGTGTGCAAACTTAAGTTCTTAGCCCTCCAGAAAAGAAGCTTAGTGATACTGTTACTCTATAACATAAGTACTTGAGTTTAACATCACTGTCTTTCTGAATATTAAATGCCTTAGACAACACAGCATCAATATTTTCCATTTATCATTGACATTCTAATAAATCCCTATAGAGTGTGATTAAAAGTAAATAGTATACATTTTTACACAGAAATTTAGAAATCTAAGTATATATAAAATTATAGCAGGTCTAGCCTTTGGCATTTTTCCTTTTCTCATATTCTCTTTTATCACTTTTTTAAAAATAAACATTTATTTGAGAGTACAGAAATAATTAAAATGACATTAGAAGCAGCACATATCTAAAAGACCAGAATGACAGGC
Organism: Myocastor coypus; assembly: GCA_004027025.1. Lineage (NCBI taxonomy): Eukaryota > Metazoa > Chordata > Mammalia > Rodentia > Myocastoridae > Myocastor > Myocastor coypus. The sequence continues at coordinate 53,530 of PVJA010005740.1, read as the reverse complement.
ATTCCAAGCACGGTTTTACTCTTACACATTGCTACTCTGAGTGTCAAAAACTTTTTGGAGACTCTTAGGACCATTGCCTAATTCATCCTATGTATGTAAGTGTATGTTTTTGCCACTACCATGTTTCCTAAATTTTCTGCTTGCTGTGTCTTTGCTGCTTAATCCTTAAGTTCTTGATTTCTATTCAGCTGTGTTATGCCTTTCCATTTTTATTTCTTTTGTGTTCTTATACTAAGTACACTATATGATATGAATACGTGTAGATGTGTTTTATCTCACCTATGAGTATATGTTCAAGATATATTCACTTATATATGAAGTCTTCTAATTTATCATTATTTATACCTGAGTAATTTTCCATTGTATAAAAACACGACATCTTTTTCAGCCATTCTTCAGATGATGGGCATTTTGGTTGTTTCCAATAGTGCTGCTATAAACATAAGTGAACAAACATCACTGTGATATGATGTATTCAGTTCTGGAAAAATTCCAAGTAGGGACATACTTGGATTGAATGGGTAATTGCCTGGATTGAATGGGATTTCCAGTTCTAGTTTTTTAAGGAGTCTCCATAATGGTTGCATCAGTCTGCATCCCCACCAGCAGTGGAGAAATGTTCCTTTTTCCTCACAGCCTCTCTAGCATTTGCTGTTGGCTGATTTCTTTATGATGGCCATTCTTTCTGGGGTGAGATGGTATCTAAGTGTTTTAATTTGCATTTCATGGATGGCTAGTGATGTGGAGCATTTTTTCGGGTATTTATACACTTGTTGAATTTCTTCCTCTGAAAAGTGTGTGTTCATCTCAGACACCCATTTCTGGAATGGTTCTTTGAATTTTTGGATCTTAATGTCTTTTAGTTCTCTATAAATTCTAGATAGGAGAACTTTGTCTGAACACTTATTAGTTAAAATGTTTTCATAATTTGTGGGTTATTTTTTCACTCTATTGGTAATTTCTTTTCACCTGCAAGAACTTCTCAGCCAGAGGAGGTCGCAGTTGTTGATTCTTTCAAGTGTTAAATGTGCATTTTGATTTTTGTTCATGAACTCTTTGCCTACTCCGACGTCTTCAAGATTTCCTCCCACTTTCTCTTCTAGGAGATTTAATGTTTGTCTTTAATATTTAGATCTTTAAACCATTTTGACTTTAGTTTAGTTCATGGTGACAGACTTGGGTCAAGTTGTAGTTTACAGTCTGTACAGAGCCAGTTTTTCCAGCATCATTTGTTAAAGAGGCTTTCTTTCTTCTAGTAAATATGTTTGGTTTCTTTGTCAAAGATAAGTGGCTATGTGTGTTTGTATCTGCTTCTGCATCTTCTAATCTATTCCATTAATCCTCAAATCTATTTTTTTTTTCTTGCCAATACCACGCTGATTTTATCACTGTGGCTTTGTAGGATAACTTTAGGTCAGGAACTGTAATGCCTCCTGCCTTATCTTTGCTGCCCAGGATTGTCTTTGCTATTTTAGATCTTTTGTGATTCCAAATAAATTTTAGGAATGACTTATCTAGGCCTGTGAGGTATGTTGATGGTATTTTGATAGGGATTGCCTTATATCTGTATAACAACTTAGGGAGTATGGTCATCTTCACAATGTTGCTTCTTCTTATCCAGGAACAAGGAATATGTTTCCATTTTCTGAAATCATCTAGGATCTCTTTTTTTTCAGAGTAGTGTAGTTTTCAAAGATCTTTTGCTGCTTTAGTTAGACAAATTCCTAAGTATTTCATTTTCAGTAGAGCTATTGTGGAAGGTATTTTTCTCTAATTTATCTCTCCGTGTGTTTGTTACCTGTGTAGGGGATGCTACTGACTTTTGGATGTTAACTTTGTATTCTGCTATGCTACTGAACTTATGTATTAATTCTAGAATCTTCTTGGTGGACTTTATTGTGTCTTCCAAGTACACTATCATGTCATCTGCAAATAATGATAGTTTAACTTCTTTAACTTATTCTTCTTCCTTTTATTTCTCTCTCTTGTCTAATGGCTGTAGCTAGTGATTCCAGAACTATATTAAATAGGAGTGGTGATAGAGGACATCCTTGTCTTGTACCCGATCTGAGAGTAAAAGACTTTGGTTTTTCCTCATTTAGAATTATGTTAGCCATTGGATTGTCATAGATGGTTTTTATGAGACTGAGGTAGAGGCCATGTGTTGCGATTTGCTGTAGGACTTTGAACATGAATGAGTGTTGGACTTTGTCAAAAGCCTTTGCTGTATCAATTGAGATAATTATGTGGTTTTTGGATTTGGCTTTATTGATATAGTGTGTTACATTTATAGATTTGCATATATTGAACCACATTTGAATTCCTGGGATGAATCTTAACTGGTCATGGTGTATAATTTTCTTAATGATTTGCTGCATTCTGTTTGCAAGGATTTTATTGAGGATATTTGCATCTATGTTCATGAGAGAGATTGGCTTATAGTTTTCCTTTTTAGTTGCATCTTTCTCTCATTTTATTACCATTATAATACTTGCCTGCAAGAATGATTTTGGGAGGATTGCCTCCTTTTAAATTTCATTGAAGAGTTTGAGGAGTATCCGTGTCTTAGTTAATCTTCTCTCCTTGCTGGGAAAAATACCCAACACTCAAAGTTAAGGAAGGGAAGGTTTATTCAGCTCACAACTACTGGAGGTTTGAGTCCATATTTGGCTGGCTCCAAGACTGAGTGCAACAAGGCAGAGAGCATCCAGTTCATGGAGGTGGGACAGCAACAAAATGGCGACAGAGGCAACCAACTGACCAGGACAATAGAGCAACAGAGCCAGTCTGTCTCTCTGTCTCACTTTATGTTACATTCAGGCTTTCTGCCCCAGGCTATCGACTTCAGGCCACGCCCATAATCCCAGCAGGACTCAGAGCCATAATCCCTTCAGTACTGAAACACATAATCCTAGTGGGTGAGTTAAATCTCAAACTTTTGAAGTCCCCGCCGCATAATTGCATGAGGCTTTGAGGAGACTACTAGACATAGACTATAACATTTGGGATTATGTCTTCTGTAAATTTCTTGCAGAATTCAGAGGTGAGTCCATCAGGACCTGGACTTTTCTTTGTTCATGAGCTTTTATTATATTTTGTATTTCATTGGCTGTTATTGGGTTACTGAGAGTTCTTACATCTTCTTGATTCAGTTTTGGTAAATTGTACCTTTCTAGGTATCTGTCCACTTCATCTGTGTCTTCAATTCTGTGAGAGTAAAGATTCTCAAAGTAGGTATTAATGATCTTCTGAATCTCCAACGTGTCTGTGATAATTTCATGGTTTTCATTCCTTATTGCTTGAATTTGAGGTTTTTTTTAAAATTCTTTTTGATGTTATCTAGGGACTTGTAAATTTTATTTTATCTTTCAAAGAACCAGCTTTTTGATTACTTAATTCTTTGTCTCAATTGAATTAATATGCACTCTAATCTTTATAATTTCCTCCCATCTTTGGGCTTTGGGTTCAGTTTGCTCCTCCTTTTCTAGGTGATTTAGTTGTAGGATTAGAGTGTTTATTTGTTCCCATTCTATGTTCTTAATGTGTGAGCTCACAGCTAGAGATTTTCCTTGAAGAACTGCTTTCATTGCTTCCCATAAATTCCTGTAGGTTGTGTTTGAATTTTCATTAAATTGTAAATATTGTTTAATTTCACCTGCAACCCACTGGTTGCTGAGGAGTGTGTTGCATAATTTCCGTGTATTTATGGGGTTCTTATGGATTCTTTTGTCCTTTATTTCCAATTTCATTGCACTGTGGTTTCTATATAATGCAAGTGTATTTCTTGTATATAGCATACTGTTCAATTTTGCTTCCTAATCCACATTGCCTGTCTATTTCTTTTAATTGGAGAAGTCCTTTACATTGATGGTATAATTTAAATGTACTGACTTACGATTTACATGTTTTTATTTACTATTGTTTACTCCTTTTTCTCCTATGTTTAATTGGTTGCCCTATTTGGTGGGTTCCTCTTGTTCTCATTTGTAGAGTTCTGGTCATTTTGGTCCCTCTCTAAAACATTTTTTAGTAGTCTGTGTAGGGTTGGCTTTGACATCATGAAATTCTTTAGTTGTTCTTCATTCTGGAAGTAGTTCACTTCTCTCTCATACTTGAAAGAGAGTTTTGTGGGGTACAGCAGTCTGGGCTGGAATTTGTTTCTATGGAGGACATAAAGCACTCTGTTCCATGATTTTCTTGACTTCATGGTTTGTGAAGAGAAATCTGCCATTATTCTGATGGATTTTCCTCTAAATGTGATCTGTTTTTTTCTTGATCAGCTTTTAGTATATTATTCTTTTGCTGGATTTTTGGGATGGTGACTATTATATGTCTGGGTGTGTTTTTAGTTGGGTTGATGTTATTTGGAGTTCTGTATGCTTTAGTTACTGAATGTCCAATTGTATTCTCATATTTTGGAAGTTTCTGCTATTACTTCTGCCCATATTCTTTTTATGTCATTTGTATTAAATCCTTCTTTCTCATTGATGTCTACTAGTCTCATGTCATTAATCTTTGCATCATTTTGCAGATGTTGAATTATTTTTCCTGAATCTTAGTTGTTTTTAAGAGATCTTTACTTACCTTTTCACTAGCTGTGAGTGTGTATTCAAGATCTGAAACTGTCTTCACTTTCATTCATATGGTGTTAACAGCTTGTGATTGAGATTTTATTTTTTTTGTATATTTCTTTGTAACTTCTTCATGCGATCTATTTCTTTCCTATATTGCTTATTTAAGGATTCCATCATTTTTCTATTTTCCTCTAACTTTTTATCAGTGTATTCTTTAGAAGTATTTATTAATTCTTTCATTATACTTATCCTTTCTTTTTCTATTTCAGAGATTATTTCTGATCTGATTTCCTATCTATTTTTGTGTATTTGTTCCTATACTTAAGATGCTATTAATTCAGTGCTATCTTTTCTTTTACCCCAGAGATTGTTTCTGTTCTGATTTCCTCTATATTTTTCTGCATTGTTTTTACTGCAGAGATTATTTCTGATCTGAGTTCTTCTATATGTGTCTGCATTTTCTCTATATTCCAGATTCTATTAATTCTGAGATGTCAGCTGTGTGATTCTCATTTTCTTCTATGCTAGTGTCTCCTGCATTTGTCCTGGCTGGACTTGGGGCCTGATAGTGTATCTTGCTCCTCTCTTTGTCATTTTGTATAGCAGTGTCCTCTGACCTTTAGTGTAGAACATTGGTGAGGTTATACCATTAGTGCCTATTGAAATTTGCACCCAGATCCACCAAGTTTGATGTTGTCCAAATGTGCCTGGCTGGGTCTGGTTGCTGTGCTCAGCTTCTTCCTGCTGCAGCTGGTAGAAGTGTGTCCACTGTGATCCTCTGGCAAGATGTTCATCTCCTGGATTAGCTGGAAGGGCCTGACTTATAGCCTCTCTGCAGGGAATTTTGCTGCAGTGTTCCAAGAGAGTTACTGGGGCTGGGTTCTGGGTATGTGCTGGTCTGGACTTGGGTCAGAGAAGGAGCTCCAGTGGCATGGGGCATGCAGGCCCAGAGCTCCTGCCTTCATACCTGCCTGTGTGGGGTTGAGCCCACAGCCAAGAATTTAAACTGTGCCATACAGAAAGTGGCAGAAAGGTCCAGGAGTACTAACTTCTGTCCAGAGGCATGGTGGAAAGAATGGAAGAGAAATTGAAGACAGAAGCTTCATCTTCTTGAAACCTTGACTCCTGTCTGTTTGCTGGGCAGGAAGCTTGGTTTCCCCTAACAAGCACTTTAGGTGGAACAAGCATTTTCTTCAAGTAAGAGTGAGCATGGGGTTTTTGAAGCCAAAAACTCCTCCAAAACCTGCTTTAGAATTTTCAAGAGCTCACTCAACTTCATTAATGACACAAGAGTATTTGGCCTGATCACATCAATGAGGTACAAGTTTGCGGCAAAAGCATATGTTTCCTTTAAGTTACTGCTCCATTTCAGATCCAGTGTGCTCGTGGGGATATGTTTTCTTTTTGAGGTCTTGAGCTTTTAGTGATATTATAAGTAATCATAAGAAAAATCAGAGAGACAAGCATCCCAGATGACTTAAGTTGTTATTTTAACTGTGAAATGAGAAAGGTGGGAGTCAATTAAAAGGAGAAGGAAAGTAGAGACAGAAAGAAGGCTGAAAATATGCCGATTAATCAAGATACTCAAAAGCTCACTGAAGTGGTTGGGTTTTTCTTTTCTTTTTTTTATGTTTTCTAAACAGATCTGTTGGGCCAGGTATACTTGTGCTTGTCTGTAAGACTCCAGCACTCAGGAGGCTGAGATAGGAGTACTGCCATGAGTTTGAGGCCAGCCTGGGCTCTGTAAGCAAGTTCAAGGTCAGCCTATACTATAGTGAGGTCCTGTCTCAACAGCAACAGCAAAATAAATAAATAAGTAAACCAAACAAATAAAAACTTCTTTTGCTTCAAGAATGTTTACTGTAAGATCTATTCCATTGTCTGAGCTACCTTCACTGCGAGCAGAATACCCAACACTGTTAACTTAGAGGAGAGGCTAATTTTAGCTGATGGTGTAGTGCATAGTTGATTGACTCCAAGATAGAAATGTCATGGTGGAAGGGCAAAAAGGTGGGCAGTGTGTGGCAGTTAGGAAACAGAAAGACAAGGAAGGACCAGGGACAAGCATATACTTGTCTAGTTCGTGTCTCTGTAACCAGTGATTCATGACATGACCAGAAATAAAAAAGGAATAGAATGACCTTATGTCATCTAATAAAAATTATTTATGAAAGTGTGCTGCTGGGGAGGTGTGAGGACAGATAACTGAGCAGTGAGTGCCTGCCTGGTGAGCACAAGGTCCCGAGTTTGTTTCCCTATACTCAACCCCCCAAAAAGAAGAGCATACTGCCAGCATACTAAGTGGGAAAAAATGGAAAGTTTTTTCTCTAAAATCAGCAACTGGACACGTTTGTCCACTATTACCCCTCCAATTCAACACAATATTGAAAACATTAGCTGCATCAATCAGGCAAGCTATAAATACATAGGATATTCATAGGAAAGGAAGAAGTGACATTCTCCTTACTTATGAATGACATGATCTTTTTCATAGACCAAAAGCACTTCACCAAAAGGTAGCTGGAGGTAATAAATTAGTTTGTCGAGGTTCCAGGGAACAAAAATCAGCCCACAAAATATTAGTAGCATTCTTGCACACCAAAAGCAAATCCACTGGGACTGAAGTTAGTATGACAGTGTCATTCATGTTAGTTTTAAGAATAAAACTGAACACAATGAATTGACCTAAAAAGGGAGTGAAAGACCTCCATAGAGAAAGCTACAGTATTTTGAAAAGGAGATCAAGGAGAACATCAGAAAGTGGAGTCCTCTTTTGTTTCTGAATATGCATACCAGCATCATCGATGGCTATACTACCAAAACTGAGTATATGTATATATATGGAGAGAGAGAGAGAGAGATACAGAGAGAGAGAGAGAGAGAGAGAGAGAGAGAGAGAGAGAGAGAGTCAGTCCCAACACTAGCAGCAGTCACAGTCCTAAAGTGCAGATGGAACTAGAAGAGGCTCAAAACTGCAAAAGCAATAGCAATCCTGAGAAATAAGAACAAAGCTGGATGCATCATAATTCCAGATTTGAAGTTATATTACAAGATAACCCTGATTAAAAGAAAAACCATGTCACAAAAAACATGTAAATCAGTGGAGTAGCGGAGAGAATCCCAGGCAAATTCAGATGGGCTCCAAAACACATGTATTTCTGAAAAGACAGCTTCTTTAGCAAACAGTGTTGGGCAGAGTAGTTATAACCATACAGAGTATTGAATCTAGACTTGGATCTCTGACCATGTACTGCAATAAAGTAAAAAAATTGATTAAAGATCCAAATATTAAAATGGAAATAATCTGCTAGAACATGTAATAGGTGAAAATCTTAAAGGTATAGGTATAGGCAAGACCAGAGTTCCAACTGCAAAATAAAAGATAATATATCAAATTAAAATTTCCTGAAAAGCAAAAGAAACAAGCAACAGAGTGAGAGACAGCCTACAGAATAGGAATTCTTTCTGCCAACTACTCCTTGCGTAGAGTACTAAAACCTAGAATATATAAGGAACACAAAAAGTTCCCCCAAATGTAAATGATCTATTGAAAGTATGAGCAACTCAAATAAATACATAATTCTCAGAAAAAAATAGCCAGTATATATGTGAAAACATGCTCATTATCTTAGGCAATTAGATAGGTGCAAATTAAAGCAGCAGAGGTTGCATCTTACTTGAGAAAGAATGCCTGTTATCAAGAAAAGAATATAATAAATATTTGCAAGTGTTTGGGAGAACAGAAAGGAAAGCAATTTTTATTTAATTCAGGACCTCGAAGCATCCATGGTAGTGCAACAAAAGACAATTATGGAAAAGGATTTCCAGACCATTTAAAAAAGTAGTAGGTACAATCACATAAGAGTGTTTGAAGCAATGTGAATTATTTTGAAGAAGATTAATGGAAATGTGTCTTTTAGCACACTAATTTTAGAAACTTAAACACTCATTCTATTTTTCAAGGATACCTTACAAGGAGTTTGGTACTATCAGCAGTTTTAGACACCTGTTGGGGGTGTGGGACCATGTCCTCTCTGGAGTGGGGGACTGTACCCTCTGGGGTACCCATTATCCTCTTTAACGTGCACAGTGTCAAAGCAGGGTCCTTTACCTCACTGCATAAGTACAGACGAAGAGAGGCAAGAGGCTTTCTCTGTGTCTCGGGTCCAGTAACTCTGCGAGTTCTGCTGAAAGCCCACTACTATTATGGACTATTGGACTGTACATACATCTGATTTCTCTTAGTTCAAGAAGAAGAAAGAATTGTACTAATGGTGTTTACAAAAGTATGTCTATATCTTGTATTCTGAACAGCTACCATCAAGACAACAATATGCAATGCGTTAATTATTGTGGTTGTCGTACTAACCTGTTTTGAAACTGTCTCATTGTTATTTCTTTCTCATTTAAATTAATAAAATAAATAAATAAAGAAATACTACTTCTGGTCTAGATCTTTAGACAAGTATTCTTTCGTAGTAGCTACTGCCTTTTGGAACTGTATTATTAATATGCTTGCTTAGTTTGGTTCTAAAATATTATACCAGAGATTTGAAAGTAAGGAGAAGAATTATTTCTCAGTTTTCCTCTAAGTACTACTTAAATATATTAACTATGCATGAAGTACATATCCTTAAATACATAGATCAATGACTGTCTTATCGTGAATATTTCAATCGTTGAGGATAAAGTACAGAACATTCCCATAAACCCTAAGGCTCTGGCAGAGAACTTTGGAGTGCTGTCCCCTTTTCTCTACCAGTACCAGCCTCATCACCCCAAGGAACCAGTACAGTAATTTCCATTAGCACAGGTCAGTTAATTTTATATGCATTTGGGCTTTGTACAAATGGAATATTATTTCTTGATGACTTTTGTGCTCACAGTGCTTTGCTCAGCATGGAAGGTATGAGATTTATACTTGCTCTTGAATTCATACTTTATTTCCTTTTTCGTTGCTATATAGTGTATATTTCTTTGTGTTGCATAGCATGAATATAATTTTAAAATATTGGCTATCATTGATGGATATTTCTATTATTTTAAGTTTTGTTTATTAAAATATAATTTTTATGAATGACTATCTTGAGTATGGTCTTGAGAAATCTCCTTTTGAGTATGTTCCAACAAGTAGAATTGTTGATTTGGGGACTAGGCACATATTAAGCTTTAGATAAAACTCCAGACAACTTCAAAAGTGTTTGAATAACTTTATATTTTTGGGAATGGTGTAGGAGACTTCTGATAGCTCTACTTGTTCATAGGATGTCTGCCCTTGGATTTTTCTGAATGTGTTTGTAGAAATATCTCACTGTGGATTTTGTTTACATTCCCCAGGAAGTACTGACGTAGAGAACCTTGTCATAATTCACTAGATAGTTAGAAATTCCTTCTTTGTTCCTGCTCATATTTTAAGAACAAATTGTATTCTTGTTAATTTGTAGAAGCTTATGACTGGTTATAAACACTTTGTTAAAACACGTATTATAAACACCTTGACTAGTCTACTTTTCTCTCTTGAACATTTTTTTTTGATAAATACATGTTTTATTTATTGTGCTGAATATTAAGCTACACATTTTTGTTACATGGTCAAAAGTTTCTTCATCAAATTTCAGCCTACAGAGTTTTTTTTTTAAATAAATATGACATTGTTTTATATTTAAAGTTTTGTCTTCAACACATCTCTAATTAATTTCCTATTTCTTGCAAAGGAAAGTTAATGGGTGAAAATAGTATCTCATTATTTTCGTGACGATTTTTCTGGCTGAAAATCTATTCAAATGTTTTCATTTATTTATCCTATTTTATTTTTAATATTATTTTCTGTATTTAGGACAGATACACAGGGTCTACAGGGTCTCGCTAGGTAGGTTGGGCTCCTAGTGATTTGCCTGTTTTCAGCATCCCAAGAGCTGGGATTACCGGCACATGGCACCATGCCCAGTCTCCATGGTAGTCTCAGCATGCCCCAGGGGTGGGGTCAGCATGGCATACCGGGGACAGAGCCATGGCCGCCATCCTCTGCCTGAGCTTATTTATCATTTTTCCAGTCACTGTTAGTTACTAACACTGTGCTAGCCCCAGTGATTGAACAATAAAGTCGTATATTTTGGCTGCTGATGCTTCTGCGAGTTTTCTGGCACATGTCTGCTTTGCCATTTTTATGTTTGCACCTTTGAACATTGCTTTCTATGAAATTGCCTTATACTATGCAGAAATGTCAAATTCTTCCGCTCATTCTATCACATCCTGGCTTTTCACCTTCTGGGGTTTACCAGTCTGAGTCCATCATTTAGAAAGGTTTTCAGTGGAAAGAGGAACACTGACAACCACTGACTTGAGCACTTTGGTCTTTGCAGTGGTGCATCGTCGAATACTTCAGCTTAGTGCCATGGCAGCACTCGATTGACCAGAAGTCCAAGTCCCTTTTGCTTGTTCTGTTCTCAATTTTCATAGGAGCCTATGACTCTCATACTTCTTGCTCATATGGTTTCTAACCAGGTGCTCTACTTTCTTGTTTGAGATTCAACCTTAGGTAGACACCAGAACAACGACAACGGAAGTCAAGAAAACACCAGCAAATTTCTGGGTCTATTTTACTAAGTAGAATTTAATGCAAGCAGGCTGAAATAGCGACTCTCTAATAATGAAAACCTGGACATCAAAGATAGAAGTTGTGTGTAATGGAGCAAGCCCGTAATCTTAGCACTCTGGGAGGCTGAGGAGAAGGATCATAAGTTTGAGCCCACTATGTGCAAAATAATGACTTATAAAGACCTTGTCTCAAAACAAAATTTAGAAAATAGGAAAGGGCTAGGGATGTAGCTCAGGACAAAGGCTCTGAATTCAGTTCCCAAGAGTGCCAGACAGCGAAAAAGAAAGGACAGAGAGATTAGTACTGTCAGTTGCTCAGTATACACAAAGTTCTCAGTTATTTGCAAAATTTCTCTCTGCTTTTGCAGTAGCTCACCCTCAGGCTCCAGTAGCTCATCAAAATTGCTATTTGAAAACAAGCACTGGAATTTCCGTTGGTACCAGTTTTAAGAAAGTCATATCTTTTTATTTTGTCCAATATGGTACTATTGCAAAGATAGGTGTGATGGTCTCTGTGGTCTCCTTGTCAGGGTTTGCCTGTTGACATGCATGTACCAACCAGTGCGTCCCTACCTATCACAAGCAGAGGGACGAGATGAACTGAGGTCTTCCTTCTGGAGTGTTTCATATTTTCATCATTGTCCTTTACTATTTTAAAAAGACTCTCTGAAGTTTTTATTTTAACTTATAAGTACAATTTTTGAGGCAATTAATTAGCTTCTGATGTTCTGACTATGTTTATAAGATTAGGAGTTCTTTTCGTTAAATTTTCAAACAAAAAATTAATTTTCCTTTTAAATTATTGTCACCATCTGCATAGAGCTTTAATCCTTTTTTGAGCTACATTTTAAAAGGAAAATAAAATTGTTCTTCATGTTCTAGTTTTTTTCAAAACAGCAATTATTTAATAAAAATACTAGTTCTAATTTTTAGGATGGTCTCAGCTAAAAATGCAACATTTTTTCTTATACTTGGCTCATCACAAAGTGCTTATTGTAAAAATTCTGTGAAATGTTATATAATCATTGGATTCTTTCAAGCCTAAACTTTTGTCTTTACTTTGCCAAAATACAGGCTCATCTTTGGTTGTGGGGGTAGAATGGGAACTATAATGAGCAATTTCAAGCAGGAATGATCTCCAGGGCAAAGTTCCTCTCTAATATGTTCATGGTGACAACCTTATTTATGTACCAGCACTGCTCTTGCTATGAAACAACCATATCAGTCCCTTGTCATATCTAGTGAATAGCTCATCCAGACTTAGGGTGAGCCTGGTGTACTCTGGGAACAGGGACTCAGAAGATTATTCATGGCTAAAGCTTCTGGGCCAGCGCTCCCTGGCAGTTGTAGGCTCCAGCGCCTGCAGCATGGGCATTTGTTGTATGATCACATAGGTGGGGTCTGTAGGGGGGGCACATGCCCTCCCAAGGTCACGCTTATGAGCAGAGAGCTGCCTGATTGCTGTTTCTGTGGTGCAGAGTGAAGTATAGCATCTCCTATGCTCCTCTTCTGCTCTGTTGCTCCTCTGCCCATGTTCAGAGTAATCATGAAAGTCAAATTGGGGAAACAAACAGAAACAGCGACAAAGGCATCATGTCTTTGCTCCATGGCATTCATTGTAATTAATTTAGAGGATACCTGTGTGGGACAAGGGTCAGTATGTCTAAGGTCTTCAAGAAGTGTTTGAATCACTAGTTTTGACAAGGCTAACTCGCCACCTGTGTAAAGGACACTGGCTGTCACTGGCATGTGAGAGTTTGTCCCTCAAGAATTTCACTTAATGTTGTATGAGCTATGGGTCAGGCCCTAGACACATACCCACTTCACATAGACCTATGTTCCAGGCCCTGTTCGGTTGCCATAGTGATCTCCCCTGCACTCTGGACCCGAGAACCCCCCATGGCTCTTCATGTGCTTGCACTCTCCTACCTATTTATGGCCACCATGTGAGTAAAGACTTAGATTAATGCAGCCACATTCAGATACAACTTCTCCATGAGAAAAATTAGGTCAAGAGATGGCCAGATGCTTCTACCACAAAAATCCTCAATAGCTCTCACTACCATTGCAGATACCCATGGGTATGGCCCCTGGGGAACTATGAGATTTATTACTAATGAATATCTCAGTTGATAGAATTATTTGGGAACCACATCACTGCACCTCACTGGCACTCGGGCCACTGCATTACACCCTCCCAGTTAGTGTCTTTCACCCACACCTATGCAAAGTTCTGTCATCACTGAGACCAATCTATAAAACTTAAGTGATGAATATTCCATCAGATATGCATTATCTGCAGTCAACAGTAACATGAGAAACCAAAGAACTATGTCACATCAAAAGGAACACAATACGTGATGGGTAAGTAATGCCATCAAGTGAAAATGTACTTCCTGACAAGTGATTCATAATAATTTTAAGGAAGTTCAGTGAGTTATAAGAGGATACTAAGCTGTAAGTAAAATAAATTCAAGAATAAAAGGAATTAAAAGAGAGATACAAATAATCTACATAAGGAAAAAAAATTCTGGAGCTGAAGAGTACCGTGAATAAAATGAAGAATGTAACTGAGAGATCCATATCAGATCTGATCAAGTAGAGTGAATTTATGCACTTGTAGAGTGGTTGTTTGAAAATACAGAATTAGAAATTTAGAAAAACACACAAAAGTAATCAAAGGGGTAAAACAAGCCAGAGGGTTCATGGGACATTTTACACTAGATTTTTTTTTTCAGAAATATATATTTAAAAAAGCAACAAGAAGCTTGAAGAAATATTAGAAAACCTTCCAAATCAGAGAAAGAAACCTACCAACCTTTATGAAGTTCAAAGTTGCCCAGTCAAATTCAACCCAAAGTAAGGATCTTATCTTATAAACTATCAACAGACAATGATGAAGAGAAAGTACTAAAAACAACAAGCAAAAAGGAGGTTCGCTGTATGGAAGGTGAAGTCTGTAGATATATCAATGACTGTCTCAGAAGAAATATTGTACACCAAGATGGAGTGAGAAGACACATTAAAAGTATGTAAAGGAAAAGACAGTCAATTAAGAATACTACACCAAACAAAGACTTCCTTTGGAAATGAAGGAGAAATAAAGCCTCACAGACAATGAGATTCTGTGGGAGTTCATCTCCACTATGTCTGCTTTACAAAAATTCTAAGGGAGTCTTTCAAGCTTCAAAGAATCAGCACAGACTAGTAACATGAGCACACATGAAAGTATGAGGGATATGTTCATAAACTGCAGTGTTTAAATGTTAAAAATTACATTTCAAACCACATTGCATTACATCTCTCAAAATACGCTATCACTTCAAATATACTTACCTACTAGTTCCTGTTTTCTGAAGCATTTCGGTAATTCTCTTTTGTGAGTATTCTTCATTATGTTTTTATGGCTGCCGCAGGTGACCCAAGTAGATACAAAAAGTGTGTGTGTGTGTGTGTGTGTGTGTGTGTGTGTGTGATTCTTTGTGAAAGAGGCAGAAGTCCCATGGAGCCAGATCTGATAAAATAGTCATTGTATTAGATAGAAATGGCCATGGATACTTTGAACTGATTCAGAGCTTCAGGGCAGCAATGAAGATGCCCACAGAGGAAGACTTACAGGACTGTTCTGAGGGACCTGAGCAGCGGGGTGTGAGTGATGAACGACAGCTGTGAGGGGCCTTAATGGCAATGTACCTTTTCATGTAATATTTAAAAAAAAATTCTACTTCAGGCATTCATCATATTGATCGATCACATCTTGCTGAGGTCATTGATAAAATATAAATACACAGCCAATTGCAAAATACCCTACCATGGTAGGGGCTATGTACAAATTTTCTCTACTTTTAGTATAAAGGTTCAAAGTCAAAATCAATTAAAATAAGTGTAGACATCCTGTCATCCTGCTTCTGCTTTGGGGCTAGTTAACTAGGACCTGGGACTGAGAAGCCAAGTAGCCCCTCCTCCTTCGGGTTGCATATGCCTAGTATTTTTTTTCCCAGTGAGAAGAAAGTTGTCAGTACAGGTACCCGCTGGATTCAAGGAAGTATTTGCAGACCATATATCCAGCAAAGGTTAACCTCTAAAATATTCAATGAACTTATACAAACTCAATAGTAAAAATAAAGCAAAATGATGAAAACCCAAATGATTAGAAATTTAGTTTCCTGTGATTTATGTTTTTCCTGTTTCCGTTTAAACTGGTATGGTATCTATTAATAATAAACATACAGTTCAATGCAATACAATATGATATAATAAAATATAATCTTGCATAAGGATATTTTATAACTATGTGAAGGTAATAGTGTGTAGAAAAATTTGATAGTAATGCAAATGATTTATGTCCACAGAAACATATGAGGTAGAATGACATCTCTGTAAATTGAGATAGTTTTGCTAGGTTTGCATTTGTAAAGTCCGTATTCCTTATTTCATTGTAGTTGTGAGACCTTGAATTCTCTTCTCAACTTGTTTGTAACAATAGTTCCTTTACTGAAATGTTTTTAATTTTTTTTTTTTAAAGAAATTATCAAGACATTTTTCTAGGGAAGATATAAAAATAGCCCACAGGTGTCCATAAAGTATCCAGCCTCACTAACCACCAGGGAAATGCAGGTGAAGCAAATGATGAGATAGCATTGAACATCCAAGAATTTAAAAAACAACAAGACATGGTCAGGATATAAGGAAAATGCAACTGCTACATGGTGTTATTGGCATAAACATCATACAACTGTGCGGCATTTCTTCAAAATTATGCATAGAACTGCTATATGACTCAGCAATTCCATTTATGGTTATTTACCTAAAGATACTAAAATTAATATCTCAAAGAGACAGCTACACATTCCACTGAGCTATCTCCCTGGGCTCATCATTGTTATTTAGTATCTGTCATCTATAAAACAATGAATTTGAGTTTATCTATCTTCAGTGTTGCAAAATTAAAATCTCCCTCCACCTCTCTCTCTTTCTCTCTCTCTCTCTTTCCCTCTCTCTCTCTATATATACATATATATGTACATATATATGAATATATATATATATATATATATATGGATATATATATATATCTCCATACTTTAAACAAATCTGGATATGTGATAATCATCGCTAGATATGCAAGGATTATGAAGTGCTTGCTATGTCTTAGAATGCATACTTGTTCTTTGTACGTATCTCCAGAAACCTGTATTTTTCACAGAAAGACACAAGTGCAATTTCCAGCTTTGCTAGTGCCAAAGCTTTGAAGTGTGGACAATGTATTATGATGCACATTTGCTGAGCAATTGTTAGCCTAGAAAACTTTCTGTTAGCGAAAATTAGAAATAGCTTCACACTACCAAATTAAGAAAGGAATTTGGCAATATATTTTGGTTGCCTGCCCAAAGTGTAATGTTACTTGAGGGAATGTCTGCTTTTAATGAAAAATAGATTTGTGGGATTAAAGGAAAATTTTATTTACTCCTCTATCAGAAATTAAAGCTATAGATAGGGAATATGGTGCCACTATTTCGCAGTTTTTTCTTGTTTATAGCAGATACCCTCCCATTAATACATTCATGACAAGAAAAGGAATACCTGTAGTAATTCCAGTTCCACCAACTAAAACTAAAGTGAAACAGGAGAAAAGCTGAGTACTATTTGCAGATGCACTACAGTAATTTAAAATGTAAAATGGTTGTAGAATCCTGGGGATCTCCAGGTACATCATGTTGAGTGTTAGATCTTCAGGTGTGAAATAAAGATAATAAATTTTTCATCATAGGATTGTTTAAAGATTTAAGTAAACTAATACCTGCACCAAACTCTGCCTTATGCCTGAGTGGAGGAACAGTGAGCGCTCATTTTTATCATTAGTTTTTTTTTTTTTTTTTTAAGAATGATTTATTTATTTATTTATTTATTTATTTATTTATTTATTTTCTTGTTTCAGAACTTTTTTTTGCTTATTTATTTATTTTTATGGCCTGCTCAGCCTGCCCTGAGGGCAGGGCTGGCGCAGCATGTGGTGCCGGGGATCGAACTGAGATCCCTGCAGCCGCCTAAGCTTTCCTAAGCAGGCGCTTTAGACCACTGAACCATCCTGCCGGGCCCGTTATCATTAGTTTTTAATAGTTGCCGGTTGTCGTGATGTGTTCCCTTCCCTTAGTGCCCAACGGGAGTAACTGAAAGGAAGAAACGAAAAGGGTGGAGAGCAAGAGCGACATCCCGGATGCTGCAGCAGGGTTAGTAAAGCAGCGAATATTCTCAGCTGCTTTCTCTTTCTACAGAAACAAAACTGAGTAAAATGAAAGCATGCATGCGTTGTAGCATTTGCAGATATGGAGTAATAAGTTTGCATGATAGATTATCCAATAGAATTGTTTCTGTGATTCAAAATGACAAGGTTGCTCAAATTTCATTCCACTAAGTCTAGAGATTTTAGTGACCAGACTGTTTTGGGGCTTTGTCTTGGTGCATTTCTGATTTTTGGATGCCCAGCTGCCAGGGTCTCCTCTGCACGGTGGGTTCTTTGGATCTGTGCTGGCATAAGGCACAGGCAAGGGCACTCATACTTTTGTGAAATGGGTTAATTTTGGGACATTGCATTCCTCGCTGTTCCCCAGGCTTTGGATCAGAGCTGTGGTTTGGCTTTGTTTCACACGGAGACGTTTCTCAGAAGCTGAATTATTTATATGGTTTCAGCAGTCTGTGTAAACTCGTACATCTTTTATCTCCTCCTGCTTCTTTTCCAAGAAGTCCAGGTCCTTTGAACACATCCTCAGCAGTCTTGCCTCTCTTTACCCTATTCCTCTCGACTTCTGTGAGACGTCCTCCAGTACCCCGGCCTTCACCTCCCTCTTCTCTTTATGTCCCCGTGCTTGGATTCTCTTGGCTTTGCCCCCTTATTCTTTAGGTCTTAACGGATTCCCTCCAAGAAGCCCTCTCTGTGCTTCAAGCCGGACCAGAAACTCTCTTGTACATGCGCATCTGCATTAAAAGCATTCCAGTTGGGGCTCGCGCTGGACGCTTGTCAGTGGACCTCACTGTACTTGGATTGCCTGCACAGCACACATCTCTGCGTTTTTACTGTCTGGCAAGGTGCCTGGTGCACCGGAGACATTCAGCTGCCTGTGAAACCACTGTTGCAGTGAATATTAAAGAAAAAGCAGGCGGATTGGCACAAGTGCCCATCTGACAAGTGTAAGGTCATGAGTTCGAGCCCCACTCCCCCCCCCCCCCCACACACACAAAAGGGGAAAAGCAGGAGGAGTTTGTGAAAATATTGCCTGCCTGCGATTAGGACTGCTGGACTGCTCGTTACTTGCCTTTAACTGTTACAGCTAATTTAGTCAATCCTTCTTCATCTCCTTTTCTGGAATCTGGGCTGCAAATAAAATATTTAGGGACTTTACGGTAAGCTTGTTTTGGAGGTTGGGGAGTTTAAGCTGAAGGTTATAATGCATGTAATGAGAAGGCAGAAAAGGTTCGAGGTACAGAGTCGGAGTCAGGCAGACCTGCTCTCCACACCACCCGCGCCTCTGGCAGTCTTCGTCAATTTACCTTTATCAGCGCAAAACCTGATTGCATCATCTATAAAATCCAAATTCTGCATAAGTTACAGAATTTGACAACAAGCAATGAAATATTTTATGCATCATGTGTTTATTGAACATTCTGGGCTCAGTCGGGTGTGAGCAGAAATCTCCACCTTATTTTCTTTCCGTTGTTCTTTGAAATCTACTCTTTTGAGCCCTTCCTTTCCCTTGAATAAAATCTCAGATAGATGCTTCTAGGTTTCTGATAATTTTTTCTGAGACAGGGACTCATTAAGTTGCTATATTTTTCTGGCTGGGCTGAAAAATAGTCTTCCTGTCCCAGTTCCCCAAAGAACTTGCTCTGATTGCTCTTTTTTTTTTTATGTATTTAGTACAGGGTCTACAAGGTCTCACTGTCTAGATTGGACTCTTAGTGATCTGCCTCTTCAGCCTCCCAAGCCCTGGGATTACAGCTGCGCTGCCACACCCAGTCTCAATTGCCAGGGGCGGGGCCAACACCGCAAATCAAGGAATGGATCCCGGCCACTGTGCTGATCCTACTCCGGCCACTGTGCTTGACTGTCCTTAAAGGTGCGCACGTGGCTTGTTTTAGGGGTTATTACAGAGTCCACTCCATGTTAATTTCTTAACATTATAGTCACATTTAGTTTAAAAAGAAATCTTGTGCCAGTTCAAGATGAGCTCCGTTCGGGAGCAGTTTTGCCAAACTTAATATTACCATGTGATGCTCTGCCTCTTTCCTCTCGCGCCCTCCTCTTTTCAGTCACCGGGCTGCCTCTGCTCCTCCATGTAGATGCCACAGACAATAATGCAAGGGAGCGTAGGGGTGTTTCTTACTAGCTCAGCTTCCGAGGGGCACTGGCTCTTTTCTGATGTGGTGAGGAACAGCTCGCTGGTCCCTCTGTCGGGCTCCATTCTGTGGCTCGCAAAGACGCACGTGCTGCTGGCCGTAGGGTTCCCTCCGCTTCTTTCTGCCTGCTCCCGACCACTTTCACGCGAGCTTTTCAGCCCCATCCACAGCCCGCGTACCTGCGGGACCGGCTTCCTTCCTAGCTCCCTCACGTCAGGGCCTACAGCTCTTATCCTTGAAACTCTACAAATTCTCAAAGTGTGAACTATTCTTAATCTCCTGCAGTGACCAAGCCTGGATATGAAGACTTTGTTCTGCACTGTAGGGGATGGATTTGCTACTTTTTATAAAGAATTTGCACTTTAGTTTACTTATATTATAACCTTCACTTCAACCCGTCGCAATCTCTTCTATCATACCAAGTTGCTCTAAAAAACATCCTGACTTTAGACACATTGTGTTTGGGGGCATAAGTCAGTCTGTGTCCCCACATGCCCCAGACTTACATGGCACTTTACAGGCTGCTGAAGTCCACTTCACTTGGATGAAGGATGAAAGAGGGAAAATACAACATCACCGAATGCTCCTGCTAAAGAAATGCGGATGCCCTGGTGCCTTCTCACATGGCATCAAGTACGTGACAACCCTTGAGGCTGTAGGATGTGTGCTTAGCCTCTTTGCTGGAATACTTGCTAGATGGTCTAGGATTTATCTTCAAATATTGGATATTGTTTATTCTTTAATTTCAGGCTTGGGGCATCAGCCAAAATGAACACAGGGGGAAGACAACACCTTTGACATCCTGTGTACATGTAGAGTTTACATACAATACAGTTAATTAATAAGTACGATAATTAACTTGTTATTAAGGCCATGCAGCGACATGGGCATTAGTGTTGTCACGCTGAGTCATTCTGCCTTCTGAGGACAGCAGGAAGACTCCGGAGCAAGACAGCACCCGCCACACCGCCTCCTGCTCCTGTCGGAGAAGCAGAGACCAAGGGCTTCCTTTCCTCAGCTATGCTGGCAGTGTCTGTCCCATGCCATTTCCTTTGCTTGTGACCTCCTTCATTTTGCTGATTTTCTTAGAAAATTCACATTTATTCATTATTTGACCACATTTATTCATCATGTGTCCTAGTGCTGAAAATTTTATTTTAAGACTAAAAATTCCACTGAAACGTATTTATTTGGTGCTTCTACTTTCTGCATTTCCTTCTTGTGAAGCATTTCAGCCTGCTGTATATTTACGTTTCCCATATTGTGACCTGAAGGTCGCCCTGGGAATGTCAGCCATGCTTTTTAATAAGCAGAGTCAAGACATGCTTTACTCCACAGATAAATTAGGGTAAAGTATTTTCTATTTTTTAATAGATGCTTGGTAGTAGTGTTAACTTATGTTATCATCTTCAAGAAGTCTACGATAATAATTAAGTTAACATTTGTAATAAAACAGGATGTCGCTGTTTCTAAAAATATTGCAATATTCATTATCTCAATTCTTAATGCAACACTACAAGAGAGTGGGGTCTTCACTATTATTTGAAGACACTGAAACTCTGTGAATATAAACACTTGCTCAAAAGCACACAAGGAAGATATAATTTGTAGATTCATTATTCAAATCAAATCTTCCGACAGAGTGTTACATATTCTTTTCATTATGGTAAGATTCAATGTGTAAGTTATATAACTAATGATGCTAGAAAGATGTAGACATGATTTTATCTGCAGTGGATTTATTATAGAAAATCTATTTATAGGCATACTAATCAGGTAACTAATATTTAATATCAAATGATATCGAGTTTCTAAAAAATACATCAAATACCAACTTTTCCTATTTACAGAGCACTTATTACCTTAAAAATAGGTCATTTTTTCTCAACTAATTCTCATGATGATACACGCTTTCAGGCTGGCTCTTCTATTATTGTCTTATCAACTCATAAATATTCTAAAAATAGACATAAATTCAAGCATTTTGTGACATTGCATAATATAGAAACTTGGTTACAAGGTTCTTTGTAAGTGAAACAATAAATTACAATGCCATTTATAGCCTTTAAACAAGACAGCTCCTCTTCTTCTAGAGGTAAAGCTATCATTTATCCAGGAACTTACTGATTGCTTGCATTTCTACTATGTTGCAAGAACAGGGCTTAGATCTGCAAAGAGAGTGAAAATTAATAAAGCTTATCCCTTACCACTAAGAGTCTTAAATCGAAGATTAAACTTCTGCGACACAAACATGTTATGAAATACTTTCTCCTATGAAGGATAAAAGACTAAAGAAACATTTGAAAGGTTAGTGAAATGAAAAGAAAACAGGGAAGACTTCAGGAAAAATAAAGCCGAGGATACCGAAATAGGACTGGAATGCTATAGGCAAGTGAAAATAAAATGGGAAAAGCATTGTGTCCGTGAATAGCGAGGTCAAAGACAAAACAGGTAGGCACAAGTGCGAGTTTGGGAAATGACAGGTTGGATTAGAGAATGGGTGACAAGGAGGGGAGGGAGACAGGACTGGGAAGGTGCTCTTGGCTCTGATGGTGGAAGGCCTTGAATACCGGCTAGAGGGTTTTCAGGCAGGCGCCATGGGGGGTTTGATTAGGAGAGTGCGATACGTTGGTAGCTGCACTCTGTAAACCTTTGAACATTTGAAAACTGGAAGAAGCATCAATCTGATCAATATTGTACACTTGATAATCTCAGGCTGTTTAAAAATGTCTCAAGTGTTGCTGTTCAGTACTTGAACTTCAGGAAAAATGCCTGAGAAGATTCTATGCTTTTTATTCTACGCTTCTCTCTTCATATATTTGGCGCTCATATGCGGTCACTGGAGACCCTTTGCATGCTGCTATTTTCTCTGCCAGAACAGTGATTCTTCTGCCTACCGGTATGCAAAATCTTGAGAGTATGTGTAAACTTTATTAGTTCAGGGAGATCATTTTGCCCTCTGTAAAACAATAAAATTTCCCTGCTCTGTGTCTCTTAGGTGGTTAATTGCTTCTGTTCTGCTGCTTATTCAATCCTATGGAAATTAGTCATAAAATTGTGTTTTTTGCTCCAGTCTGACTGCAAGCTTTGTGAAAACAGGCAGTGTGTGATTTATGGAAGATGTGTCCCCTGTACAAAGCCTGATTTGGGGAGATTGCCCTCAAAATGTTGGCTGACTATGTGTGTATATGAGTGTATGTACATATATAGTCACTTCCCTTGTTGCGGTGGTCAAATAAATGACAGGTACAATTTAAAAAACGATCTAGCTCATGATCCCAGCCTCCAGTGGGCTTCAGGGCAGAAATATTGGGGCGGGAGAGATTGGTGGAGAACACCTGCTCACAGACTTGTTGCCAGGAAGCAGAGGCAAGGGAGGAGCTAGAGAAGATGCCACCTGCCCCGGCTACAGCCCCAGTAACCGTCTCTTGTCACCAGACCAAGTCTAACACCACATTCAGCTGTGGACCCATCATGCGTCAGTGAGTATGGCACTTACCCCAAACACCGGACACAGCTCACCCAGGTCTAAGCCATAATGTTCTGCTCCCAGCCCCCAAGAGACTCAGTCCTATTTCTTTAAGCAAATTGAATTTAGTCCCCATCTAAGAGTGACCAAAGTCCTCACAGTTCCAGCTTTGTGGAAAAGCCCAAGCCTAAAGCCCTCTCTAAGATGGAAGCCATACTCTTCACTGTGAGACCCTGAAATAAAAAAAGAGAATTGTACACTGCTGACCTACAATGGCACAGGCTAGATAGTCCCATTTCAAGACAGAGAAAGAGTGGAATAGAAAGAAATCAGGACAAAGAAAGATCAAATCCCAGCAGGGCAAACAATAAATTCTATAGCTTTGTTTCTGGAACCTAGGGAAAATGGTGGCAAGATATGACTTCTAAAGGGTGTGGACAGCCCTGGGCTTACATACCCTGTGGGTTAGCACTCTCATCATTTGTCTCAGGTAAGTGTCATTCACTGAAGCTTTCTCAACAGATAATCAACATTTCTGTCTTCTCCAACTTCCTGGGGGCCGACAACTGAAACTTTGCCTTTGCTCTCACAGCTTCACACATTTGCCTGACAGACAACGCTGCCCAGCCACCTAGGGGTTAATCTGAAATCAAGGGAGAAGCCTGAATAACCCCACAACTCTTCCATTCTGCACCTCTCTAAGACAAGCACCACATGGATGATGCTAAGGTCTGCCACCATCTTCAGCAACAGTCAGATACCCTTGATCATGGCTGCAGAAGCTTCTGAGTGTGTAGATGGCTGATCGTTGTGATGCCGGTCCCAAGGAACCAGTGAGCTAGGCCACCATTCTAGAGTAGAGCACCCTGTGGCTGCATTCTCAAAGCAGACTTTCAAAGGTTTCTACTTTTACCTTTGAGCCAGTGAAGCGTGGGGTCCTGATGATGCCTTTAGGTTGTTTTTGATGTTGTCCTGATGCAAAATGCTTGAAAATTCTTTTGTCTTTTAGTAATTAGGCTTTTTTCCCCTAACCATACAGACACTGTCTGGTAAAAGGGCAAACTTTTCAAATTGCCTTTCTGCTGAAAGCTGTGCCAATACCTGAAAATTGAACTGCTGTGAAATTTCTTCTGTCACATTATTTAGTCTACCATAGTCTCAGTCAAAGTCTCAGCACATCGCAGAAATGTTGACCAATTTTTTTTGCCAGAGCATAACCCTCATGGTCTCAAGTCTAACAGCCAATGAAGTTCTTGTGCATAACTGAAACTTCCTGAGTTTGACCTTGACCCTCTCATTCCAATCAGGATTGTTGTCCTCTGAAATGCCAACTAGCTTACCATTTTCTAGGGCTTCTCTTACTGGCATCTACAAGCTTTTTCACACTCTTTTGGATGTCTTTTCCTGAAGTTGCTGAACCACATGAACAGGAATAACCTAGACAATAGCCCCATTTAGTTACTTTCTTATTAGTGGGACAAAGTACCCAACATACACAACTTAAAGGAAGAGGGGTGTACTTTGGATTAAAGTTAGAGTCCCTGGTCAGCTGGCTTTAAGGGAGACACAGCACATTGGAAGTGTTTGGCTAAGGGAGCTTTAACACTTCATGGAGACCAGGAAGCACAGAGACCAAGGAGCAGGCAGGGAGGGAGATGTTTCTTTCCAGGTCATTTCCCTGGTGCCCTGGCTGTTTTCACTTCCTAATAGCACAGTCAGGTATGCAGTTTTGCTAAAGTGTCTCCGTGGTCAAGTCACTTTGAGTACACATGAGAGTGTTGGCCGTCACTCCACATCTAAACCATAACATGACGTATACAGAAATCCTGGAGTGACAGGCAAGATGCACACGCTGCTTTTTAACTAAATATATGAGTGATAATACCAAATAAAAATTTTTGCAACAACTTACCTGTGCTACCTTTTCTTTTGGAGAACAGAATAACTGAAGTGAGTGAAGGTTTTGGTGAGATAAGTTTCTGTCCATGGTGCTAAATGTTAGTATCTTATTCTTGAATACGATTATTTCGCTGGAAATTAGAGGATGGGAAATATGTTCTCTTTCTCTTCTATCTAAATCTACAGATATGTGTACCCTCTATCTTCACCACTGACACAGTGGCATTTAAGCTTAATGATGTCAATTTGATTGGCTTGGGAACCACTAAAGATGGGGTTAGAGAAGCACACTTCTTGGTTTGTCTGGCTGCGTTTTGGAGACTTAACGTTATATATATTACCTAGTTCCACCCCTTCTAGAACTGTTACCCCCCTCTGCTTATGGGTCATCATGAGCTATGCCCCTTTCCAATGATGTTTCTACCCTGAAGCCATAGTAGACTGAACATCCTGGCTTTGTGTGCCAAGCTAAATCTCTCTCTCTTGGGGACCAGTGAGATAGCTCAGCGGATCAAAGCACCTATAGGCAAGCTTAGGCAAGTGCACAGACTGTGCTTTGATCTCAGACACCACATTCCATGACCTCCAGCCCCCAGGGCAGGCTGAGCCAGCCAGAGTCTGAGCATAGTGGTGCATGCCTGTAATCCCAGTGCTGAAGAGGCTGAAAGCAGGAGGATCACCTGAGTGATCCTCATGAGTCTGAGATATGCAGTGAGAGCCTGCAGCAACCAAACTACATTGTAAATAAATAAGTAAATAAATAAATTCTCTTTCTTTAAGCAGTTGAGTATTGTGTCTCAGTGACAGAATAATTGACTCACATAGAAAACAGGAAATAGAAACAAAGTCATTGCTGTGACTGTACCTGATAATACATTCCTAAGGATTGAGACTAGTTTGCAGGAGGAATTTGGAAAAGTTTGAAGAATCAAGTTGGAGAAATCTTAGAAGATTTTAAGCAGAGCTTGATGGAGAAGTCAGTGCATGTTACACTCTTCCAAAACATTTGAAAATTTTTCTATATGTTCCCCAAGTGCTTGTCCTTTGAAGAAAGTTAAGGTTAAGGACAGTGGGCTAATTGAACTGCCAGAAGAAACTTAAGGGCAAATTGACGCTCATGCTATAGTATTGCTAGTTCTCACTGCTTCAAGTCACATTTATAGGAAGATTTGAGAGCAGAAAGTAGGTCCAAATTATATGAAAGACTTAAACATTGGTTCAAACGGAACTGTATGCAAAGTTTGGGCCTAAGAGGTGTGGCTACTGAAGGACCAAGCACCAGTTAAAAGTAACCAGGTTCTTTGTGTAGGAAAAGAAAAGAGCCCCTCAGTGACATATTAGAAATCAACAGACTCCCCATTACAGAATAAAAGGTATATCAGCTGTACTGCTTGATTCATTGTGTCAGCTTGAGAAGTTTAGAAATTTAATTAAGTGACTCAGCAGAGAGTCAGGATTCTTACTTTGTAAGCATCCTCATCCTGTGCAAGAGAAGAGTGTGGACATTAGGTGAATTCTACACACCCACCCCAGGGTAGCCTGCTTGTAAAATAAAGAGGGGAGAGAAGCTTGCTAAAAGCTCCAGCTGCTGCCTCTCCCTTTACTCTTTGCTGTTTACTGCTGCCATGAACTGCTGCCCTCTGCCAGGCACTGCCCTACCGTGGAGCCAGCTGAGTATGGACTGAAACCTTCACTAACTGTAAGCTAAATAAAC
Source organism: Myocastor coypus (assembly GCA_004027025.1). NCBI lineage: Eukaryota > Metazoa > Chordata > Mammalia > Rodentia > Myocastoridae > Myocastor > Myocastor coypus. Next base: position 26,883 of record PVJA010005740.1, on the reverse strand, counting down.
CTTTCCTTTTTTAGTTTTTGATGTCAGGTATTTTGCCCCAGCAATGAAAGAAAAGTAACTGAGACATGGGCATTTGCTAGTATTTCTCTACTATAGGATCACTTACCACTGTCAGTCCTCTTGGGTACCCTTGTGCCTTTCCATGGACCCACAAAGAGCATCACCCTTGTCTTAGTTACTTTGCACCCGTTGCTGGGACAAATACCCAACACTCAAAATGAAAGAAAGGTTTATTTAGCTCACAGTTTGTGGAGGTTTCAGTTCAGACTCCACTGGCTCCAAGGCAGCAGAAAACAATGAAGAGCAGAGGAGGAGCAACAGCTGTGACATTCATCAAGCCTCTCTCTTCCAAATTCTGTGCCCACGCAGAGCCCTTCCAAAGATGAGGACTTCTCCAAGGAAGCAGGGCTAGGCTAGGCAGGATGCAGCCAGGACAGGGTCGGGCTGGGCTGATCACACAAAGTCTTCCTCAACTATTTATACACTTTTTTGTGCTGAGTCACTCTGGGGTGGCCGGTCTGCCCTGGGGGTGGGATCAATCATGTCCCAGGGCAGGCCATTCGCATCCTACAGGATGGGGCCCCAATAGCTGTAACTGGCCAAGCCCATCCAGCCAAGCTTCCTCAAGTTGAAACAATGTATCAACTACCGCAATTCTTCTCTGTACAGATAGAGCCTCTTACCTCTACACTTTCTCCCTCATGGGCTCTCTGGTTCCATTTACTCCTCTCTGTCACCCAGTCCCAAGTGTAACCTCTTTTTTTTTTTTTTTTTGTCAGAGTCTCACTACACAGCTCTGACTCGTAGTAATCCTCCTGTTTCCTGCCTCCCAAGTACTGGGATCACAGGCATGCATCGCCATGCTTGGTCTCCTTCACGGGCTTAGCGTGCTCAAGAGCAGGGCAGCATGGCAGGTGGGGCCAGGAATCAAACCCTGGCCCCTGCGCTTCCCTAAGCAAGCACTTAGTCCACTGAGCTATGCCGCCAGCCCAAAACCTCTTTTCTCATTGACATCAGACCTTAGTGATCAAGATGAGCCTTGGATCAGTAAGGTTGAATAAGAATGTAGAGACATATGGTCTGTGGTGGTGCTCAGGCATCAGAACTCTTTAAGATGTCGCTTCTCTCTTTGTCTTTATACAGAACTATCCAAAGGCAACAGGAGAAAATGTAAATCCATGGATAGCTGGTCCTATGTGCCTCAAGTAACAGGCTGGCATTGAAGGTGAGGAAGAATATAAGTTCTTGATAATAGTAACAGAATTTCGCAGGGTAAATAAAGAAGCAGGGTTTGTAAGTGGGCAAGGTTTAGGCGGAGGGGGATTAGGTTAGGGAATTGCAATGAGGTCTAAAACTAGAGCTCGTTTACATAAACCGGGATTCTTCATAATAACAGAGAGAGGGACGTGCAGCAGAAGATGCTGCCCTTTGCAAAGACAGCATCAACAGAACAATGGGAAGCCAAGGCAACAGCGGGACTAAAGTCAGGAAGCGGCATGATACTCACACAAACGAGTGGAATCTCTAACTTGCAATAGGAAAGCAAGAACTTTTGTTAGACATTACACGCAGTCACAGGGATGTTTATATTTTTCCTCACATTAGCCAACTGTAGGTGCCACGATCACCTTTCTTCTTTTTAGGTGGGAAAATCACCCTGTGCAACACAGTTCTTGAATTCAGCCTGAAAGTGCCATGTGAAGGCAGGGTAAACCAGTATGGTAAGACAGCAGTTTCCTTTTATGTGGTGCTCATGTTAGATACGAGTGCTCTAACTACCTTTCTGAGATTTCTTAAGTAGCCAGAGTTCGTAGAACAGAGAATTTAGCCCAGCCATGATCTGGTGCCTGGAAGTATTTTTTTTTTTTTTTTTTTTTTTTACATGATGTCAGGGAACATTTTTTCTCTGTGAGCTGTAGCTGTGCTAACCTCGACCCCACGGTCAAATGTTTTGCATGTGTTGGCCCATTTCCTCAAATATTTTATTTGGTAAAAAGCTAGTGTTTGAACTCAACAATGGGGTCGTCCAGTTGACCATCATTAAATGTAACAGGCTGGGGTTGAGTTCAAGAATTCCGAGGTCTCCCTTACATCCCCTATCTATTTGGAAAGTTGAGAACGGAGATAGGGATCAGGATTGCCCTGACAATGAATATCTAAACAGAGCACTGCTCAGACAATAGCAACCTTCTCTCTTTTCTTACATAAGCATTAAGATTCATACAGGAGAACCCAATACTTAGAGAGCAGAGAGATTATGTAACCTTAAAGGTTTTTCATTTATCTCCTTTATGGCCATGTCATCTTATGAGGGGACTGAATATCATGAGTGTCAAGGGATTTGTTTTTAGATAGGTTCCTGTCCTCCTTTGATAATCACTCAGACTTTGAGCAAAGTGTCATTGTTGACAGGATGTCTCACATTTTTCTGACGATTACAAATCTCAAAGTAACAATATGCACTTTTGTGCAATAAAGTCTACCATAATGTTTAAAGTTATTTCTATACTGAATCAGTAGCTCAAAGGAGGATTTAGAATGCAATTTCCCGATTCCCACAAAATTCATTCACCTGCAGGCAGTGATTATAGTGATAGTGACATAGAGTGGGCAGTGTAGAATTCAGTTGATATGTTAATGTTTTTATCTTTAGGCTGTATTTCTTCTTCCCTGCTTAGGCAAATGATTTTCTTAAGATTACTACAATGATTTAGAATTGTGTATTGCATAAGGGTTATAATGTAGATGAAATCTCCAAAATGGTTTCGGAGTTGCAAGAGTTGATTCTGTAATTCCTAAAATCTGGACCTACTATATTCAGTATAGTGCAGTGCAGCATAGGGTAGGGTAGGGTAGGAACAGAAGGGGAGGGGAACGTAGTGTCGTATACTGCAGTATATCATATTAGCTCCTCTGCCATGATTTTTTTGAACAGCAAGAAAATTTCCACCCCTATTCATGCTGGCAAACCTGCAATCTTGTCAGAGAGTGTTTAGCAAATGCTAGTGTAGCCCTTAAGTGTGCACCAACCGCATCTCAGGAGTGAAGGGTTTGGTCCCCTGTGTGGCACTATTAGGGGTGGTGGAACCTGTGAGAGATGAGGCCTGGGGGAGGTCTTTAGGTCGTTAGGGGTGTGCTCCTGCAAAGGCACAGGGTGCTCTGCACCTTTCATCTTTCTCTCTTTCTTCCCCTACTCCGGGTGCAAAGGGTTTGCTCTGCCTTTCACTCCCAGCACCATGTACTGCTTCACTATAAACTCAAGGTGTGGGCCCAACTCTTCATGGACTCTAATCTCTGATACAGAAAAATGCAAAATCACCTTGATTTACCATGTAATAATTCATTACTATGAATGTTTTGTTACAGTCATGCAAAACTAATAGTGAGTGTCTGGGGTTAGGGAAAAGAGAGGTGAAGCATTCTATGCACAAAGTCAGTGTCACCCCATTGCAGTTATTACCAATGAAAGAAAAGAAAATAGTGCTCAGATAAGAAAGAGGTAGAGATATTTACAAGGAAATAAATAAGATTGCTTCCAAATGTTTTGTACCACTTTGTAATAATAACATGGAGGGGGGATGGCACATGCCTGTAATTCAAGCACTGAGGAAGCCGAGGCAGGAGGATTGCTTTCAACTTCAGACCATTCTGAACTATCTAGAGAGACACTGCCTCACACACACACACACACACACACACACACACACACAGAGAGAGAGAGAGAGAGAGAGAGAGAGCCTAACTTTGACTTTGGTAGATGCAAAAGATGACACTTTTATTAGTATCTAGAAAGAATACAAAATAGTAAAAATGATTAGAAATAGTACAGAACTTCATGAAACAAAACTATAAGAATTTGACAATGGTGCTGGATTGTATACTATTGTCTTCAAGGTAGTTGTTCAGATTACCAGATATAAGAATGAGAAATTGGTTTAAAAAAAGTTGGAAGGAGTTAAAAATGACAAGAACAAAAAATTTAAGCATCTCCTGCCCCCCTCTGTAGATCAGCAGAAACCAGCAGTGCAGGTATCCAAGCCATCATACATAACACATAAATATATCTTTCTTTTCTGTCCTTCTCCCTTCCTTTTCCTCATCTCAGTTTTTCCTTCACTTTGAACCGATTCTTTCCTTCTTACAGAAGGTGACATCATTCAACATGAGATAAATGATAATAAAATGTTTGTGGTAGCCTAACTGGATGCATGAAGGAACTGGTTTTCTCACCTTCAGAAGAACTCAGCTATGTCAAGGAAAAGTTTAAAGTTTAGGAAGCAGATGTCCAGCTGGATAAGGGGAGCACTGATAAGGAAGCCTGGTAGGAAGTCCAATCAACCCTCATTCCAGCTGGAACTGGGGATAGGTTTCTCTAGGAATAGTAAGGATATTAAGTGACAGGTAGGGAATCTCAAAAGCAGAAGTCTGGTGGAACGTACTAAACTAGCAAAGTAGGGAGAAGAAAAGCTTTGATTATGCTATAGAAACTATCCAGCATGCTAGAAGCATAACTAATTCTTAAACTTCACTTCCTGCTGAGGCTGAAGTTTCTAACATACTTCTGAAAAAAAGAAGGCTTATCTGGAAGAGGCTTAAAAAAAACTAGAGGTAGTGGGGTCTAAACTCTTAAAGATTTCATACTGCTGTCCTCTGCCTATATTTGATTTCTGTTTTGAAAATAAAGAGTTGGATGATTGCTACGAAGTGGAACTAGTTAGAAGTTCCAAATGCCTGCACAGGCCTACAGGGGCAATTTTGTATCAGCTAAACTCCTTTATAAAATGTGGATTTAGGTAATTTTGGGGAAAATCCTGTTAATGCTTACATTCTATGAATTTCACTTTTGATCCTTTTTAATTATTTACTTAATATATATCTTAGTGGTCTTTGCTTTTTTGTTTTGGTAGAGATTTTCTTTAAAAAGTACAGAGCTGCAAATGATTCTCTGCAAAATCACAAGAAAGAGGCTGAAGATTTTTTGTTTGTTTGTTTGTTCATTTTTTTTCCCTGTATTTAGGACAGACGGGTTCTACAGAGTCTACAGCATCTAACTACATAGATCAGACACGTAGTGATTCTCCTATTTTTAGCTCCCCAAGTGCTGGGATTACAGGTGTGTGCAACCATGCCCAGTCTCAATCAGAAGGAACTGATACAATGTCTGTGGGCCAGCAGGGCCTACCAAGTATTGAGCCCTGGCCACTGTGCTCTGCCTAAGCAGGTGCGTTAGTCAGCTGAGCTACCAGGCTGGCCCAGAATGTGAAGTTTTCATTCAGTCTGCAATTCACCAGCCTGTCTCCTATAGTCCCCGGTGGGCCAGGGCTCAGGGCTCGAGAACAACTATTGCAGACACATAAGAGTGGGCCAACCAGGTGCTGCACGTTAGGTCTGTCCCCAAAAGTAGTGTTTGCTTCTACAATCCTATGTTATTCGTTACCTTTAAAATATACTAAACTTTTAGGGTAAGATTCTCATTGTCCACACCTCTCAGTTAATACTTCTGCCACGTGTGTTCTAACATGGTTTATTTACCTTTTATCTTTCAACCCCGAATCTTCACTTCTCTAATCTGCTCTGTTGATATGTTTATTATGTAAATGAAGGTTACATACATCTATGCATTTCTTTGCATATATAAAATGTACATGGATGATGTGTATAGGGAACAATTATACTAGTTATATTATTAAGAAACACATTATGGTTCAGGTATTCAAGTACCAGGTCTTTATTGGAGCAATCTTTAGCATTACTTAGTTTTGACCACCTATGGCCTATCTGATGGAAGTCATTCATTTAACTTTTAACTGAACAATGTGGTCAAGAAACGACTGAATTTTAAGCATTGGTATAGGGTCTTCAATAGATAAAGAAGACATGACAATAAATGATGTCTTTCAAATGATAGAAACAAAATGAGTTGAGCTCTACACATGGGCCTCTTTAATCTGCAGTTAAAGCATCTGCCACCATGGCTGGAGGACCAGTAGCCTTGTTGCCTAATGCTGATCCACTCCCTTGAAGGAGGCCAGTAGGTACTCATTCCACATCGTAAGATTCGGTTGATTTTGAAGGATAATTTTTCCTCGACAGGGGTAGTCTTTTCTTCCTAATACATGTGTTATGTCCTTGTTTTGCCCAACATGAGACCTGGTATTCTCTTGCTTCTTTGCTAAAAGCACCCAGCATGCCATGTGGTTTCAATGAGACCTATGTGGAGGAAAAAAAAAAAAGATCAAAATTTAATTTCTAGGCTAGTAAAGTAGGATAAGTATGAACACATCATTTTGTGATAGTGAAATTCATACCACGATTCATCATATATATGTGACTTATTATTTTAATGCATTTATAGCTATATATATTCTTGGGTATTTGATTATTGACTCCTTCCTTGCAGATTGAAGAGTAAGATATAATATTCAAAGAGCTATAACTGTGATGATAATGAAAAAGAGACATAGGGCTTAGGTCTTGTGTTATGGTTGGAACTGGTGGAGGCATTGGTGCAACGTCTGGTGTCTCCCAGGTTTGAGTACAAAATTGTTAGAAACTTCCCAAAGTGAGAAGTAAGACTGGGCATTTATAAAAGTAAGAAAAATTGGAACATGGAAGAGTGAATTCATTACAATAGACAGACACTTGAGTCTTCCTCTCATCACCTAGAACTGTCCCCAAAAATACTTGGCAGGAGAAAATGATGCCTTTTACTTTGATTTAGGAGCAGAGGAGCAGGGGCTGGGGGGGTGGAGATCTGGGAACATCAGGAGTTGATGTGGGCTCAGAGGCTGCTTCACACCAGTAAAGTGAACAGACAATGGGCGTTAAGGTGTTGACCTGCACCAACACAATCATAACAACCTTCATTCAGCAATAAGCAATATAACCTGTAACTGGTCATGGCTCCATTGCCACTTTTCAAGTATTGGTGAACTTTTATCCTGTCCTGCACCATATAAAGAGAGAATCCTTGGAAATATGGTTCCAATTAAGCCAACTAACATAGTTATATGAAGTCAATCCCGTTCATCGGTTGACAAACTTTCTATCATATTTCTTTTAGCTATATTGTTTTCTTAAATGAAGGTAATAGCAAAATCATGCGCTTACATCATATAATGTGACATCATATAATGTGACTATTTCATGTGGAACTAAAATCACAATAGCACTCTGTCATATGTGAATGCCACACTGTGTCTCTGGTGTGAGAAAACTGAAAAGCAAATAAGGACAGAAAGTATACTCGATATTATGAAATATGAAGAAGAATGCTTAACAGGGAAAGGGAACTGGGGAGGGAGGAACAGGGAAGGAGAGAGGGGAAAAAAGAAAAAATTAAAAGAAAAGAATGAAAAAAAAAAAAACACAGAACCAAAGCTTTATAAGTAAGTGGAAGAACAGTTGAAGGGAACATAGGGAAATAGGAAAAAAAAGAGGAATTAAGATATATCATGTACAGAGGGACTACCTGCTTGGGCCACCCTCCTGTCCCTCAGACAGGAACTTTCTTCCCCCCAATAAATATATCCTGCTCATAAAAATACATATATCTTGTACAGATACAAAATTTCTGGGGTAAATGTGATCATTATGTGTATTTAAAATATATCAATAAACTCAATTAATAAAAATGACTTGTGTAAGGTTTAGAAGCATAATAAAAGATAATATATAATTCTATTGCCATTTTTGATATTCAGTGTTTTTCCTGAGTTCTACAATCCCTTTGATATCCTATAGTCTTTACAGAGATATTAATTCATTACCATTTATCTACAATTACAGATTCGTACAAAATGATTTATTTCCCTGAAAAAATTCCGTGTACTTCATCTATTAATCTCATAGCACTCTCATAAGTTACTAATTACCAGTCTGATAAGGGCCTCAGTAATTTTGTGGTTTTTAGGATGTGCATGAATGCAACCACATAGACTTTCAGGTAGATTTCTGTCATGGAGAAGTATACACTTAACATTCATTCCTGTCTTTAGTTTCACTCGCAAACTAACCAATCCAAACCCCACATACGCAGCCTTCCTTACTGGGCTCTTGATAATTTCAAGTCACATAATCCCCTTGCTCTAATCATTCTAACAGCTGGTATGAGACAATTAGGGCTAGACCATCCCAGAACCCCCTGAACTTATGCAATATGGTTTCTCCTCAAACTGCTTAGCTTGGTTACCATGTCTCACGTAATCCATTAGTGAGAAAAGAAAACCCAGCATACAAGCTTATGTTCAGTTTTCCTTGTGTTCTCTCTGCTCCCTGACCAGTGCTCCTGACTGCATGTTGCTCCCCAGTGGCACATGATGGCCCCTTCTCCTGGCATCTGTGAGTACGACAAGGTAGAATTTAGGTATCAATCACTTTCCAATAAGTTAGACTTGCCATAGTCAAATCATAAAACTTGTATTTTGAAACACATAGATCATTTATTTTAATACTGAATACTATTCTGTGTATGGCTGTGGTATGACCTGTTTACTAATTTTCCTATTGAAGAACACAGTATTTTATTTTAGTTTGAGGCTTACCTCAATAAAGCTGCCATTAGTGTTTCAGTGGTCCTTTTGGTAGGCAAAACATTTTAAATCAACAGGTCAAATATCTGCGAGTGTAATTACTGGACTATATGATAAACCTGTATAATAATTTAGATGGAAAATGTCCCTCAGGAGCCGGGCATGGTGGCACATGGCTGTAATCCCAGCACTTGGGAGGCTGAGGCAGGAGGATTGGTGTGAATTCGAGACTAGCCTGGGCTACAAAAGTGAGCTCAAGGGCAGCCTGATCTGCATAGTGAGACCCCTGTCTCAAAAAGACAAAAAAAAAAAAAAAAAATGTCACCCAAATTGTCACGTGTGTGTGGAGTGTAATGGAATTGTGGGGTGCTGTACCAATGAGTTCATCCACTGATGAGTTCTACAGCTAAATATGCCATTGAGAGATGGGGCCAGCTGGAGGTGTGTAAGTGGAGGAGGATATTTATTGTCCTCAATTCCTCTCTTCTGTCTGTTTCCTGCCTATCATTGACTGAATACCTTTTCATCTGCCACACCCTTCTGCCATCCTTTCTCCCATGGAGCTAGTTGATGATTGCTTGAAATTTGTCTCTGCTCGTGCTGGGCGTGGTGGCACACGCCTGTAATCCCAGCACTCGGGAGGCTGAGGCAGGAGGATTGGTGCGAGTTCGAGACCAGCCTGGACTACAAAAGTGAGCTCAGGACCAGCCTCAACTGCATAGCAAGACCCTGTCTCAAAAAGACAAAAAAAAAAAAGAAAAAGAAATTTGTCTCTGCTCATCTAGGTTGTGGGTATCACATATATTGTTCCCATAACAAGAAAGTGGCTGAAAGAGATATTGATTCCAAGAGTTCTTACTGAGCTGTTCCTGACGATGTGATTGGATGTATTTGGAATCGGTTTGTGGGAGGAGTTTGAGTCTATGTACTCTTATGTGATGTCTATTTATAGATTTTTTTTAAAAAAATTCTTTCATTGGGTTTTTAATTTATTTATTTTATTTATTTTGCAGAATTTCACTGAAGATATTTCACCAAATGTTTCTGAAAACACCTTTTAATTTATATGTTATCTTTTTATTAATATTGTAGTACACAGAGCAGTTTAGTCCAACTTTATAAAATGCAATTTGTCAGTTTTTTTCTTTGACAAGCCATGTATTTTTCTTTGTTTCATCTGAAAAAAATCAAGACAATTTAAATGCACTTTTCTGACTCTTTTTGAAATTTTACAGTTCTAAGTTTTACATTTAGATCTGTGATCCCTTCACGTTAATTTTTTATAAGGAGTATAAGGCCTTTGTCCATATTTTCAATTATATGAGGGAGTTAGTTTTTCAGTCCTCACAGTATGGTTTGTTGAAAACCGTATTTTCATTGCATTGCCTTTGAATTTTGGTCAAAGATTGTTTCACATAGTCAGTTTAGGCTTCTTTGTGCACCGTGTGTGCTGTGGCACTAATCCATGGGGTTTCCCCCCCAACAATCTCATGCTGTCTTTATTATCACAGTATGCAATAACATTTGGAATTCAGTCATACATGTCAATCATCTCTTTTTAGCATTATGTGTACATCTATCAAAATTTCTAGAAATTTATATTTCCATAAAAAATTTACAATCAGATTGCCAATATCTAAAGTACAGGTTGCTAGAGCATTAATTGGGATTGCATTGAAGTAGCAGATCAAATTAAGGAGAACCCATACTATAATACTCTATCAATCTGTGAACATGCTGTATTGCTACATTTACTTTTTTCTTAATGCATGTATTTTCACTGTATTGCCCTATGATTTTCATTTCAAGTTTTTATTGACATGTCCTTATGCGTATTGCTTCTGTCTTTTTTTCCCCTGCTATGAGTCTTTCTTTTTGACTCTGCTGGTAATATTGACTGATTAGACATTCAAATACATTGTCACTTAGATTAGATGCTTTTTTCTTTTCTGTATCTACTCTTGCTTTTGATTCATTTTTCATTTGGTCTCTTTGCTTACATTACTTATTTATTCTCACCTATTTATTTCCCATTATAGTTTTAAGGTATTATGATTCATTTAAATTCTACCTAACTATAAAAAATGTGTTGTTATTTAATCTGGCTCTGTTGCCTTTTTTTTTTTTTTCTTCCAACTGTGCTTTGTCTTATTTGTTAGTATATAATTTCTTTGTGAAAAGGAAGAGAATATATCAAGTCAAATAAGTAAAATAGTTCTTCAATATAAATTTTATGTTATACAGGTATAACGTGGGATGTGTTTAATATTTCTTTTAGTTGCAGGCATCAGTGCCTTTATATTCCTGTAATGTCTCTGTTTTTGTCTCCTTTGGACTTCACTAGGGCCAGATCTTTGGTAGAGTCTATATTGGCACTGGTTGAGTTGAGCTATTATCATTTGCTTTTCATATATAGATTTGTTGTGCTGAATAAGATAAATGAGAGAAGAAACATTTTTACCACATGATTAATTAAATCTCAGCATTTGGTGAACCTGTTATCTTGTGTCATTATCTTCTGAAGTATTTCTTAGCTTTGCCTAATTAGCTTGGACAGAAATGCTAGTGAGGGTTGGAGTCAGAGAAACGATCTTCTCCACATAGTATTTGATTTCAATAAACCATTTTTTCTTTTCTTTCTCTTTGTTTTCTCTTTCCTTTTTTCTTTCTTTCTTTCTTTCTTTCTTTCTTTCTTTCTTTCTTTCTTTCTTTCTTTCTTTCTCTTGTGCCTCTATGCCCAGAGTCTGGCAGGCTGGAGGGGAGCAAGGGGCAGCACGTGCTGCCAGAGATTGAACTGCAGTCCCTGCACTTGCCTAAGGTTATCTAAGCAGGTACTTTAGTCTACTAAGCTATCTCACTGGCCAAAAAACTTTTCTTTTGGAGAGTAGGCCTTGCCATGGACAAAGCCTATGTTTATTTCTGCTTAAACCCAGAGAGACCCATCTTTCATCAATGTTGATAGTGAAAATTTTGTGTATTTTCTGGAAATAAAACCCAGGAAAGCATAAAAACATAAAAGTGTGTGTGACCCCCAAAAGTGTCTTTTGGTCATGCTAACCTACACTCAGCTTCCAGAAATTCATTGATTATCACATGTGTCCCTCTCAGTTTATGGCTCCAAAAGACTTGTACTCAAAGTAGATATCAACTGCAATTTTCAAGAGTTGCCTGTTTCTTCAGATTCTCAGTAGCAGCTTGCCATGAAATATCTTATGTATGCAAGAAAAGCCAATAGTTTCTGGTTCATTTACATTTGCCTGTTATATGGGTGGGGCTGTGTAATTCCAAAGTCTTTACATATCATAAGTGAAAACAAAAGTCTTGGTCATATAAGTTTAATTACTCATATTTTTATTTACTTTGATGTTATAAAGCAATGCAGAGAAAACATGTTTCTTTTCCCTAAAGAAATTATTATGTATCCTAATCAAATTAGCATGTAGTGTAGTTTCTGCTAGGTATTTCATTTGATTTTAAATCAATCACTAGAATGTGTTTAAAAATACTACTTTCTTCCCAAATGGTAGGTTTGGCTTTTGGCTCTTTTTGAATTTAAGTACCTACAGCCAAGAAATATTTCAAGTGGTTAAAAACCTCCATCCTTTAATTCATTTGCTTCCCTGGCATGCATATAGCTCTAAGAGGGGGCCACAAGTTTAGGAGAACTAAGTAAAATGGCTTTTTCATAGAGTTTTTTGTCCTATAAAAGTTAAATTTATTCTAAAAGTAAAGGAGACCTAAGCCAACAAAACTAAAGTCTAAAAACTAATCAAAGTTGAAAATTGTACTCTATGTGGCAAAGCATACATCTGTGTCTTTATTGAATGGAGCACTGTCCAGCAGGTCATAAAATTGCATGATATAATTTCCCTGTACTACACAACTTCCTATGACTCACAGACAGGACTACCTTGGGTTTAACTAGCACTGTTTTCTAATATAAACCAAGAGCCAAATTAGTTATTAAGCTTCCAAAAAAAGTGAACAAGATTGTCTTTGCTCTTATTCTCTCCCTTTAAAACCACAAATTTATTTGGTGTTTTTTCTTCTTTCTGCTCAAGTAAGAATCGCTTGCCAATTTTGATAAAAATCAAAAGCAATTGGCAGGCATTGATATTTCCTCCCTCCTCTGCATGTCTTATGAAAACTGACCCACCAATATGTTTCCAAGTAATTGACTTTCCCATCTCTGGAAGCTCTGTTAGTATAAGCACTCTTTCAAGAAATGCAAATTTCACTGCTAATTTAGCAACAGTCTACCTGGAAAGTATTCAGTATTCTTTTAGGATGGGGTTCTACTACAACTCAAATTTGCTTTTGTATATCAGATTTCTCTGTTGTTTTTAACAAGATCATAGTGACAGTCTTTATTAACCATTACAATTTTCTTTCTTTCTTTTTTTTTTTTTTTTTGTGGGACCAGGGTTCGAACTCACGACCTTGCACTTGCCCAGCAGGCACTTGTGCCTCGGAGCTATCTCCCCAGCCCCCAACCATTCCAATTTTCTAGAAATTTTAAATATATGATTTTGTCATTGTCGGTGCAGGATTTTTTCTCTTTTAAGTGTAAACTACTCTATTTTTGTTTTAAATCCAACTTAATACTGAATTAACTGCAGGAGACAAAATTCTAACTTACAGATTTTAAGGATTCACAAGTCCTTGTCAATAGTTAGTGGTTGTTGAAGGATGCATTTGTTTTTCTGTTCCCTTAAATATATATTTCCCTTCAACTTGAGAGATTTTCAGTGACATTAACAAAAGGTAAAGAACTACACTCATTCCACTATTAGGGATATATAAAACCAGAAAGTCAACATATTTAGGTGAGTGAGAAAGAAAAGCATGATTGCTTTTTCCTTCAATTAAAACAGCTACTCAAAATGCCTAAGATTTTTCTCAGAATATCAGAGATTTTCATTAAATAGTTTAAGTGTAAGATACTCCACATACCTAGGAAATTACTAAGCAAGTTGCCTTAGTTCCAATCACCAGAGAACTAATTTTCCCACGTTGATTGGTAAAGATAAGGAAAAAGCTTGCTCAGCATCTTACCTCTGTCTTTGTGTCAATGTGTGTGCCTTAATATACATTGGGGAAAAAAAGCATGGAATTTGTCACTCTGGGTATTAGACTACTCCTTTTGTGCCTGGGAACCTCCTAGGAATGACTTTGTTGTCTTCTTTCTTCACATCTTAGGGACCCAAAGAGACCCTCCCTCTCTCCATCCATCCCTCCCTCTTTTCTTTGTCATACATTTTTGTCCCTTAGGATTGGCTTTAATTATATTATGGAAATATTAGCCTAATTCTTTATATATTGAATCATTTCTTCGAATAATGAGCTCTGCACCAGAGACTGGGTCCTGTTTTGTTTTCAGTGGGTAATGAGGTATTTGCCAAACTCAAGCAGCTTTAACATACCTTATAGTTCTCTGGAGATGGGCATGGACAGGGACAACTTTAAAAAATCTAAGTGTGCCGTGGTTCCATACCTCCATCCAATTTTACTGGGTTAAATGTGGAATTTTCATTTGTACACCAACACCACTGAAATTCAAGAACTGATTCATAAGATACAGCCTAACATATTCATGCACCATCAGAGAATATTAGCGCCAAGATCTGAAAACTTCCAAGAAGATCTTATGAAATGAAAAAGGGCTGAATAATACTGTTTTTCAGAATGTTACTGGGCAACGGGTCACAGACTGACACTGACATCTATCAATGCCAGTTGCTGAAAACACTATCTTTGTAACTTTGACACTAAGTCACCGATCCCACGCGTGTCCGTTGTACCTATCCTCCCTTGATACAGTGAGCTTGAAAATTGCTGCTACTTCTTTTCACATTGTTTTACTATAATGGCAATCATGTAATCAAGTATAAGTGTGGATATCTATGTCTTCAGCCATTATTCAAGTGAATGACAGAAAATGTCCAGATTAGTTGGATTTAATTATCACATAGTTTTTGACCAAAAGTTCCATCGCTCTCCTGTTGACTTTGTATCTAAAATTAGAAGCAACTGAAGTGAATTATAAGGTGTTTCATAAGCTTCGTTTAAAAATAGCTCTTCCCCTCTGTTTGTAATTTCTCGTAACATCCTTTGCCTTCCTTCTCGCTCTGTGTGGGGTGATCTGTCACTGCACGAATTCTCAGACCTTAATTTTTTCTTCATTAGTTATTTATTAATTCAGACCTGCTATTACCAGTTCAAGCTGTGGTTTTCCTTTATTTGAGGTTGAGAAAATAACGCAACATGTGGGGAATGCTATCGGTACAGCTGACTCAGAGTTTGTAGAGCTTTTCACAGAGTTGCAAAAGCCTTACCTCCTCGCGTGGGAGATGGGATTGGGACAGTGTAGACTGTGTAGATTTGTTTTTAAACTTTTATTTATTTATTCTGGTGCTGCATCTTGCTGTTTGGCTCAGACTCATCGATCCTCCTGTCTTAGCCTCTCCAGCCCTGGGATTACAGGCATGCACCATCACACTCAGTTTTGGTGGCCTGCTTGGCGCAGGGTCAGCATGGCATGTGGAACTGAGGATCAAATGCGGGCTTTTTTCTGCTTGCTAGGCAGGGGTTCAGATCACTGAGCTATCTCCCTGGACCAGCTATGTAGATCTTGAGATAGAAAAACGAGGATAAATTCATCTTCCTACATCCTTCCAGGGAATATCACTGGAATTAAAGTTACAGGTCATCTATTCTTAACCTTTGTTGCATATAGACTTGATGAATGGCAGATAAGAATCTGATCTCTTTAGCATGAAGTGCTCAGAGTTAATTGAACCTATTGATGAGTTTGACTTCCCTGGTTAGGTCAAAGTCATAATTTCTTTCTTTGCACTCGTAGTTACATAATAAGTGTAGCAAACATCTGCTAAGATGTTCAGTCATTTTACTTAAAATGCATAATCTGACTGTAAAGTCAGATCTCTTATTGGTTTTATGTTTTCTTACAACCACTGTTTAAAATATAACAGACTTCTGGGGCATACATTTTTGTACTGTATATTAAGATGATGGTACTAAATAGGACAGTGTTTTCATGAGACATGGAAAATTCAGTGAATCTCAGTATTTTCTTTTTCATCTCAAGTATTTTTAGCATAAAATATTAGATTAAAAACAAATATTAAGTACTATTTTTGAGAAGAAAACAAACTTGATCCAAGAGTCCGTTAAAAGTCAGTACTGTGAAGAATTGCATTTCCAGTGCTTAAATATGCAAATGTTGTAAAAATTTATCAAGAAGAGTAAATGCAGAGAGTGTAGTTGGCTCAGTACTGAGGATTCATTTGGCAGTTTTGCCCATAAACCTACCCTAACTATTGATCTAACAAGAAGGTCAAGGTATTATATGCAAAGAGGAAAAAAGAGTTTAATTTATAGACATTGAAAATATTCCAGAAAGATGCTGGGTCCAGAAAACCCTGTGATTTTTTTTTTTTTTTCCCAAATTGTAAAGGAAGGCACAACACTGACAGTACTTAGTCTATATAATTTTCCAGATCACTGTGATGCAGATAATGTGTTTTGGCAGAAGTAGGATAGAGGACGAGGCATCCAGATGAACTTCACTAATGAATAGAGACTCACTTTTGCCAGGTAATTACGGAGATCAGCCAGTGCACAGGTCACTGCGGGTGGGATGTGGAGGAGGCCCAGGAGGCCTTCCTTCTGTACTTGCTCCCTTGCGGCAGCTAGCGAAAGGGGCTGTGGGAAGAGCGCAGGACCGGGGCAAATGCCGCGGATGGAGAAAGGCTTGGGTGCTCCCACTTCTCCTGCAATGAGGGATGTGGAAGGGCAGGTGACAAGGGAGAGAAGGGGAGGGAAAGCGAGACAAAAGCTGGGGAAGCACGCCGCAGGGCCTTGTGCCACCTGGGGGCGGTCCCTGAGCCTGCGGCACCGCCTACACTAAGAGTGTGTTCAAAGTGTAGAATCCGAGCTTTGCCCTGAGCCTATTCTATCACCACCTGCGTTTTGACTGTGCCTGTATTTACCAACAAGGTATTGGGTACTTAAGTTTTTTTATAGCGCATGTTTGCAGTACATAACGTTTACACTCCTTATGTGAATTTTAAACATGTATGTGCCACATGTTAATTCCTGGTTTCCTCCCTGTACCTCTCTTCTCTCCCCCATCCTTTATCTCTCAAAGCCCCTTATTATTTGAGAAGGTTATATCTTCCTGCATCACCTAGCCTTTATTTTGTTCTTTAGTTATAATTTGGGTTTCTCGTGTAACAGAAACTATATGGGTTTCAGGTTTGTGTCTGATTTATTTTACTTAACGCTGTCATCTTAAGGTCCAGCTATTTTCTTACCAGTGACTCAAGTTTGTCTTCAGAGCACAGGAGGACTCCATCGCACGTAAGTGCCACACTGTCTTGATCTGCCCATCTACGGGTGGACCTGTAGGCAGCTTCAAAGACTGAGCTATTGGGAGTTGTGCTGCAGAAGCAGGCGCAACATAGCCCAGTAAGAGAAGTCACACTGGAGAAATTCAAGAGACAGATACTGGATAGTACAGGTATTCTGAAAGGGGGGGGCAGACACCCCCACATACAGAAAACGAACCTGAAAGACAGACCATTTACGTCATTATGTCTCTGAGTTTTTAAAAAGGCAAGCAGGACCACCATTGGTTCTCGGCTCTCTCATACCATTTGCCCAGAAAACTTAACATCTTGGGAGAGGTTCTAACAGCCTGAGCAAAGGCGACAGCACACAGGCTCGCTACCTGCTCCCCCTCAAACCTGTAAGAGCAAAGCCAGAATGGAGTTAACTGCAGTTAGGGACCTAGGGAAGCCACATTTTGCAAGGAAAGGAACAACCAACAATCCGAAAGCAGGTGCTCCTTCTTCACGAGCCTCCCAACACTTGGAGAAACCAGGTCCCAGTGGCATCCTCTCTCGTTCCCACTGCTTAGGGTTAACAAAGGGGTGACCCCTGATCAAGGCAGAGAGATATGGGATCTTCCAAATGGGGCCACCCCAAGAGACCTCTGGTAGAGAATGGCAGGTTGAATTCTCGGAGGCTAGAAAGAGCAAAGAAACTAGAGAATGTACTTTTACTCAGACACTGGAGGGATCTAGGCTAGTGTGAAGTTATGCCCAACACACCATCCTGAGGGCCAAGGCGGCCCCTGGTTGAGCCTGGGCATTGCACCCAGGTCCATGTTGGCAAGTTGAGTGCTTGAGACTAGACCAGGGCCTGAGGAGCAAGGAACGAATTGATGCCTGGGCAGAGGACTTCTACGCAGAACACTGTGGAGGAGCACAGGGTGGAGTGTAGGGACAGGTGCAGTGAGAGGGGTGGGAAGTCATCGAGAAAGGTCCGGACACGTGGGTGGGAGAAAACTAGTGCACGCCCACATCTTCTCATATTGAAGTGGATGGATCTTGGGGCAGAAACAAAGGTCAGCAATTTGCCCCACTCAAGCTTACCTTACAAGCAGGAGAGAGGTCAGAGAGATGGATAGTGCATGTTACTCCAAAGCAGTTGTTAAGCAGTCCACAGAAGCCTGGGCTTTTGGCTGGCTGCAGTGGGCTAGCATTACATCCTCAGGGGAAGCCTGTGGAAACTCTGGCTCCATGGCACAGCAGCTGCAGGGATTCTTTTTGCTTATTTCCTTACTGGTTTTCATGTGCTGGATGCTTCTTTCTTCTCCCTTCAGTTATGGCTTCATATTTTTATTTTTATTTTTATTTTATTTATTTATTTTTTTTTAGAATTTTTTAATTTTTATTTTATTTTTTTTTTCTTGTTTCAAAACCTTTGTTTGTTTATTCACTCATTTTTATGACCTGCTCAGCCTGCCCCAAGGGCAGGGCTGGCACAGCATGTGGTGCCGGGGATCGAACTGCAGTCCCTGAAGCCGCCCAAGCTTTCCCAAGCAGGCGCTTTAGACCACTGAGCCATCCCGCCAGGCCCCTATTATTTTTATTTTACTTTTAAATGTTTTCGTTTATTCTGCATTCTCTTGGTCTTTCTGTCCTCTTTCTGACTTTTGGCCCACATATTACTTTTTCTCTATTCATTCTCATTTTTCTCATTTCTCATTTTTCCTGTCTGCCCTCTGTTCTTCCTAAGACATACAGAGCAGGCACCTGGCTGTGTACAAAAGAGAATAAGAACTCACCAGTACTTTAGCTTAAACAGTACCATTCACAGCCGTATTGGAGTGATCTTTAATAGGACCGTGTTTCAAGGACCCAAACAAAATTAATTACAAATGTGATAACAGAGTCTAACCGCCTGATGGCTTCACTCAGTATTTAATTACATTTCCCTCCCTTTGCATTCCATCTCCCACATCTACAAATATTTTCTCAAGCCTCTTCAACATTACCTTTTTATTTCAGTTATAAAATGCTTCCATCAGAGTTCAAGCTCCTAACTACTTTTTACACACCAACATTTATCTCTGCCTTTTTATGTCCCTTTCCTTTTGCTCTTTCTTTCCTCCTTCCACATCCCAGTATAATCTCTAGTAGAAGTATGATGTATTCAACCGCTTCTCACCTTTTTTCTAAGATCAAGTGAAGTATAGCATATTCAGTAATAAGCACTGACTATATATGGTCTGTGATTGATGTGTGCTTGGATCTGTACATGTTGTTGTAACCAGAAGGCATCCTCTCCTTACAGCACCATGACTGGGTCCAAGTCATTTAAACTGAATAGGTTGAAGTGGTAGACAGTCCGTCTAGGACAAGAAGCCTGAGTTCACATCACACAAAGGAGCATCAAGAAACAGGGCAACAAAACGCCTTGCAACTCCCACCAAAGCATATCCAAGGGGTACCAACAGAGAGAAACTCAAACTCCAAATATAGCCGAACTCTACAAGATAATCAAAAAGGAAGCAAAGGGATGCAGGAAGCTTGAAGATGACATGCAGATAGTGGAACTAACAAACCCACCAGTGTTTAAAGAAGGCTGTGAAGTTGGGTGCATGTGTATTCAGTGTGTATATGCTTATAATTATTATCTCTTCCGGTTGACTTTTTCCTTCCCAGGGGTACAAGGATGGCTCACCATACACAGAGAAGAAAAAGTAATGTCACTTAAATGGAAGTAGGAACGAGAAAATCACATAAACATCTCAATAGTTGTAGAAAAAGACTTTGACCAAATCCAATATTGGTTCATGATAAATACTCTGAAGAAAACAGGTTTAAAATAGGTATAAAATCTAAAAAAGCCATTTTTGGCACACCTACTGGCAATATGATATACTGTGAATAACTGAAAGCTTCCCTTCTAAAGTCAGAAACAGGACAATTATGCCCATTACCCACACTCATATTCAGTATAGTATTCATGACATTAGCTAGAAAAATCAAGCAAGACAAAGAAACAGGGTATGTACAGGAAAGGAAGAAGTCAAGTTATAATTATTTGTTGGTGATGTGATCATCTACATAGTAGACTCAAAAAATTTCACCACAAGACTCCTGGAATTAATAATCAAATTCAACAATGCAGCTAGATACAAAACCACCACACAAAAATCAGTAGCATTTCTATACACCAATAATGAATTCACAGAGGAAGAAGTTAAGGAAAAAATACTATGCACAATAGCATGAAGAAAAATGAAATACTTAGGACTTAACCTACTCAAGAAAGTGAAAGATCTCTAAATGAAGACAATGGTGTTCTGAAAAGGGAGATTGTAGAAGATGTTAGAAAATGGAAAGAGATCCTCAGTTTCTAGATAGGCAGAAAAAGTGTTTTCAGAATGGTCATACTACCAAAACTGGCATAAGATTTATTGAAATTCCAAGCAAAATACCAGGAGCATTCCTCACAGAACAAGAAAGACAGCATTAAAGTTTACATGAAATTAGAAGAGACCCAGAATAGCCAAAGTAACCCTGAGCAACAAGAGCAAAGCCAGAGGCATCACAATTCCAAATGTCAAGTTGTATAACAAAGCTATAGTGATAAAAACAGCATGGCACTGGCACAAGAAGATATATTTAGAGTGCAGATCAAGGAAACATGGTAGAAGACGCAGGAACTGTGTAAGGCAAATTAAATCATCTGATATTTGACAAAAAAACTCAACAGTATACACTGGAGGAAAAATAGCTTCTTTAACAAGTAGTTCTGGGAAAACTGGTTATACAGATAAATATGATTTAACTTGGGCTCACACTTATCACTACGTACCAAAATAAAGCCAAAATGGTGAAAGACAAGAATTAAAACAGAAATACATAATCTACTGCCAGGTAAAATAGGTACAAACTCTTGAAGGTATAGAGACAGGCAAAGATTTTCTAAGAATCGCAGTGGAAAAAGAAATGATGTCAAGTGTCAAATAAAATTACATCAAATTAAAAAAAAATCTATAAAGCAAAGGAAACAATCGATAGAATTAAGAGACAACCTAAAAAATGATGAAAACTTCCAGTAGCTACACCCAGTCACACACAAAAAAATAGAATTCAGAACTCACAAATAAAGAACCAATATTTTATAAAAGGGCAACTGAAATTGATAGATGATTCTCAGAAGAAGTACAAATAGACAATAAATACTTAAAAAGATAGTGAATATCTCTGACCATCAGTGAAACAAAGATAAAAGCAACACTGAGATTCCATGTTATTGAAGAAATAATGGCTACCATCAAAAAAATCAAACAATCACAAATGCTGGCATGGCTTCAGGGGAAGGTACCTTTGTATATTCCTGGTAAAAGTATAACCTAATACACCATGGGAATAAACAAAGAGATTCCTCAAGACCAATTTAGATAGGCCCTGATAAATATTATGATTTGATCCATGTAGTTCTCCCCTAGGTACCACCCACAAAGGTTAAAGACATAATACCATGGTGATACATGCATACCTGTTTGTAGTAGTGCAACTCAAAATAGCTAAATCTTGGAAATAGCCTGTGTGTACACCAGTGGATAAATAGATAAAGAAAATGAAGTATGTATACATAAGTAAGGATACAGCTGAGTCATGTATAAGAAAATGAATATACTTTAAAACCATAATATTGAGTGAAATAATTGAGACATACAAGATTAAGTGTCCCATAGCTTCTTTTCTTTGAGAAACCTGAACTATAAGTAATTCAAGAAACAAAATAAAAATACATGATTGGCAGCAGAGAGATAGATGTTTTGCAAATGGGAAGGAAACTGAGAGATACACAGAGGGTTGAGGCTGCGGGGAGGGCAATAAAAATAATCAAGATATGTTAAGTACATGCATGTGTGTATATCATAAGATGGATATAAGCATTGTGTTCAAAATATATACTAATAAAGATAAATAAATGAAATAACAATTTAATAGGATAAATATCCATTAAATATCTTACCCGTAGTGAGACAAAGTAATAAAATAAATAAAATTGCTTAATTATAATATAAAATATATAAGGATAATATTTTAATAACTGAACTGGAGATCCAATCACCATTTTAGGAAAGTTTAATCTTAAAAAATGTCTATTCTGGGGCTGGGAAGATAGCTCCGTGGCACAAGCACCTGCCTGGCAAGTGCAAGGTTGTGAGTTTGATCCCCGGTCCTGCAAAAAAAAAAAAAAAAAAAAAATTTTTTTTTTTTTTTTTTTTTTTTTTTTTTTTTTTTTTTTTTTTTTAACAACTCATATTGAACCCAATCATCTTTCTTTTTTATTTTATTTTTATTTATTTTTATTTTATTTCTTGTTTCAGAGCTTTTGTTTGTTTGTTTATTTATTTATTTATATGGCTGGCTCAGCCCGCCCAGCATGTGGTGCTGGGGATTGAACCGCGGTCTCTGCTTCACCAAGCTTTCCTAAGCAGGCGCTTCAGACCACTGAGCCATCCTGTCGGGCCCCTCTATTCTATTCTTATTAACATATTCATTTAATTCAATTCTCATTAAAATTTCATAATTTTTTTTGAAATATGGTACAGTGTTTATACTGCTCATGGCTTAAAAATTATGAATACAGGGATTGAAATTTTAACAAGAATTGAAGGACAAAAGTCAGTTCTAGAAGATAGTGGAAACTTTTTACCAACTTGCACTAGAGATGGACTGGGCTACACTGCCAATCCCACTCCGCTCCCCCCGTCCCACCCATGAACAACCAGTTTACTCCGCTTAGCTTCCTCACCCAGGTACCACTTGCAGGGACCCAGTCCTGCTATTTTATCCCCCTGACCTGAAATCCAACAGAATGAATGACAGACACTGGGTTGGTTAATCACATGGGCAACCAGGAGGCTCTTGCCTCTTCATAGGCAGGGGACCTTGAGTCTCCAGCTCATTCCTTTTTATTGACTTACTACAGACACAAAGTAACACGAGATTCATATACCTCATCTTATTTATCAGTGTATGCTCACATCAACAAATTAACCTCATCTCGATGGTCTCTCCATAGAGCCTGCCTCCTGCCACCATTCCTGTGTGATGCCTTTGTCCTTTGTGCTCAGAGAAGAGGCCAGTTAGGCCTCAATCTTCCTTTCTGGTTTCCCACAACTTACAATAATAGTTCTCAAGGGTTTAAGAATAAAAAAGTTGGGCATCAGATGTAATGTTAGCTTTTAATATTTCAGAGGACTATCTCAAATTAATGTTAAATTGGCTGACAAAATATATCATCTGCAATACCTAAACATTTAATCTCTGGTGGCAGACTCAGGGTATTTAAATGATACAAATACCACAAAATGCAAATAGAAAAATTTATACCTTCCCATATGTATGTGTGAAAATATTTTTGATTTGTGTAAGGAAATTTTTAGCACAACAGAGACAAATAGTACAAAACAGAAAATAAATTCACCCAGACAAAATAATGTATAAACTTATAATCTAATTATAAGACATGTATGATCTTTTATCGTAGTATTAGAAACTTTAAAAAGAAAAACTATATACATGTAGTTGCAAGAATACACACACACACACACACACACACACACACACACACACATATATATATATGTAAGTTTGTAGCAATATTGTTTAGACAAGATACCAGGTCTGCACCTTTTCCTCTGAATAACTACTACAAAGACAACAATATGCATGGTATTAATTGTAACCATCCTAGTAACTTGTTTTGAAACTGATTCATTGTTATTTTCTGTTTTCCCACTAAAATGAATAAAAAATAAAACGAAAAATAAAAATAAAGAAATGGAAAAAATGTATATAAACACATCAAATATAGCTGCAAATAAGTCACAGTGCAAATAAGACCTTGTAAATATCTCATACTTGTTAAGTATTAATA
Organism: Myocastor coypus; assembly: GCA_004027025.1. NCBI lineage: Eukaryota > Metazoa > Chordata > Mammalia > Rodentia > Myocastoridae > Myocastor > Myocastor coypus. The sequence continues at coordinate 3,076 of PVJA010005740.1, read as the reverse complement.
AGCTATAAAATTAGTCAATAATCAAAATAATAAACATAGCAGCAGCACAATGGTTAAGTCATCATGAGAAAAGTTGATAACATTAAAATACTGAAATATGTTCAACCTCAGTAACTAAAACTTTTGACAAAAACATGACATACCATAGTACTCTAAAATTACTTCATAGTAAAATAGCTACACTTCATCTGAGAAATGGTGGCAAAATAGGCATTCTCATTTTCTTAAAATTAATTATGTCCTTAACCCAGATAATAATTACATGGAGATTTTAATTAGTAACTGAGGCAGTGAATAATATTTTGGCCCTTGATCAATTTTCACGGTATTTCAAAAATAAAAAATAACATCAATTTGTATAGTTGTCCAGTGTTCCAATAAAGCTGTGAAATACCATACAAATATTTCATTTGGAAAACTTCAGCCAAGATAAATGAATATTGGAAAGGTAAATGTTCTAAATGTAAATGTATTCACCAGTTAATACAAGTGAAAAACATTTAAAAACTTGTGCAACATGAATCAAAGATATTGCTTCATATTAAAAAAAAGAAATTCCACAAAAGTTGGAAATTTTGAGTTTGTGCTGTGCTTTCCTATATATCCTGATGTTAATCTGCCCACACTTAGTCTATGTCCTGGGAGCTCTTTTTATTATTACTGTTGTGTTCTAGGGCTGTTATGAAATAAAATCAGTGTTACTTGGACACTTGTTGCAGTACCACAGCGGCCAATGTGATAGTTGGCGGGGTAGCAAAAGTAACTAATAACAATTATTGTGTGGAGTACGCAGTGTCAGTGAGCTTGACCACAGCACAGATTGTGTCCCTGGGCGGGCAGAACATGCCACTGGAAGATTGATCGTACTGCTCAGCATGGCATTATGCAAACTGACCCATATTAATCATTTAATTTAGGAACTTTTCATTTACTATTTTGAGTTGGTTGGTAGTAGCACCTAAAAATTTGGAAATTAAAATCATGAGTGAGGGAAGGATCTAATTTTTTTTGAAAAATAAACTTTTAGTTTGAAATAATGGTAGGTGCAAGTTATAAGACAGTAGAATTCCATACATCCTTTACTTTGTTTCTCTTAGTGTTGAAATGTTACATAACTTCAGTAGGCTTATTAAAAATAAGATATTCATAAATTACCTTATTTATAAATATATTTAGTAATATGTGTAAATTAATACTAACCAAACTTCAGAGTCTGCTTAGATTTTAGCAAGTATGAACAAATATTCTATTTTGGAATCAAAGTCAGGCTACTACATTGTATGAAATGTATCAGTTTTCTAAAAAGAAAAAAAAATACCTCTCAAAGTCAATGAAAAACCATAACAACAAAAAGTCCCATATTGGAGGAAAACTATAGCATTTCAATATAAAATGGGCCTTCTCCGGGCTTATAGGAGATGATAAAGAGAGGCAAGGCCAATGTCACGTTGACACTCATCATCGGGCATTCTGATTCCCCTGCATTTTTGAACAGGTGATAAAATGCAGTGAGACTGTGGGGTGGGGTGGGATCCCCAAGCCACAATTACAAGCAGCTCAGCAGAAAAGTGCTCATTTCCCCTCGTGAAGGTTCTCAGTAGCAAAAGGTATTTGTTTCTAGTTGAAATGATGTCATGTCTGCATGTTTATTTAATTCTGCTCAGATAATCTGATTGACTGTTATTCCATATAAATATTTGAAAAAATAGTTTATCATGTATAGTTAAGTAGACTTTTGACTGCTTTAGAGGTAAACAAGAAAAAAGCATTTACTAGTTTACTTTATTTAAGACTATCTGTGAGATAAAGAGGTATGTGTGTAGATCAAAAAGATCTTGTCTAAGGGCGTTTGTTTGTTTTGTATAAAAAGGATTGAACCCAGTGCCTCACATTGAGCTATATTTACATGTATCTATCTATCTATCTATCTATCTATCTATCTATCTATCTATCATCTATTAGAAAATAAGAAAATTCACTTGGAGAAACCAAAAATTCTACATCATTGTCTTAGACTTCTTTCTATCAAGATTCATTTAATGAGTGCTGACCCTAAAAAACTATCACTATGGAATTAGGCCAAGTAACAAAGCATCAGATATATGAGCTTTCTGGTGTCTGCAACAAATGACTGGCTGAACTATGTAGCAAATCTATCTCATGAGATGTGCCTGACGACAATGGCATTTAAATTGAAAAGAAAATTACGACTGCTATTGCTCCTCCTAAAAATACTGACCTTCATTTTGTACACACTGACCACACTGTTCTTGAGTCCTCCTGAAGCTGTTCTGGAAGTTCTCATTCTTGTTTTCAGTTCTGCCATTGTGGCCACCTCAATGTCCTGGAAACCTTTCCCTTCTGTTGTCACCCTAAGTTCACAGAACAGCTGAAAATCACGTGGCTCTAAATGTAGTCAAAAAGGTGGATGTGGACCTACTCTGATGTTTTTTATGAGACTGGGTTTCTTTTGGACAACACTTGGTGACAGCGTTCACCATATCTTCATCACGAATTCTAAAGAGACTGAAGAAAGACTTCCAGAACTGCCTCAGAAAAGTGGCACGAACAATAGGCCAAGTGTGTGCGAAAGAGGTGGAATGTTTTGAGGAGGGATAATAACAAGGTAAGTTTTGGTGTAATGTATTTGTTAGCTTAAATATTCATCATTTTGATTGCCCTGCATTAATTTTTCTCATTACCTATCCTTTGTAATTAAAGCTAAAATTTTCTATATCTAGGTAGCATGACTCTGAATAGGACATATATAGTAAACTACAGAATGCAAAAAGTTCTGCATAAACAAACTCTTTGGAGGAAAACTCATATCTGAAAACCTATTCCAAGGCTTCAGTCTGCAACTGGCCCTGTAAGGCAGAAGAAAAAGAAGAAGAAGAAGGAGAAGAAGAAGAAGGAGAAGAAGAAGAAGAAGAAGAAGAAGAAGAAGAAGAAGAAGAAGAAGAAGAAGAAGAAGAAGAAGAAGAAGAAGAAGAAGAAGAAGAAGAAGAAGAAGAAGAAGAAGAAGGAGGAGGAGGAGGAGGAGGAGGAGGAGGAGGAGGAGGAGGAGGAGAAGGAG
>PVJA010005739.1:67142-77751 GCA_004027025.1 Myocastor coypus | reverse complement strand
ATCCACCCATCCATCCATCCATCCACCCATCCATCCATCTATCCATCCATCCATCTATCCATCCACCCATCCATCCATCCATCCATCTATCTATCTATCCATCCATCCATCCATCCATCCATCCATCCATCTATCCATCCATCCATCCATCCATCCATCCATCTATCCATCCATCTATCCATCCATCCATCCATCCATCCATCCATCCATCTATCTATTTATCTATCTATCTATCTATCTATCTATCTATCTATCTATCCATCCATCCATCTATCTAAATTCCGCAAACTCTCACTACTTTGCCGGGTTACCCAGGCTGCGTTGAAACTGTCACACTCCTCTTGCCTCAGCCCCTTTAGATTACCAGGTTTACGGGCTGAGCTATTGCATCCACTGACATTTTTGATAGAGATGCTATTATGTATTTTGGACATTAAGAAAATAAACTGCTGTGGACACTAGAAAGCTTTGTTTATGTGGTATCCTTTTGTTTTTCTCCAGATTTCGCCTGAATCAAATTGCTGAGCACCACGTTGGGCATGTGCATAACCCGCGAAGAAGCTGCCAAGCTAACTCTCATGGCAGGGTGAGAGTTTACATTTCTTCTGCTTCATATCAAAACTTATTATTCCTTTATGTTAAATTTGAGTATTGAACTATATCTCATTATAATTAATTATTTTCCTAATTTAAATTTTCTTTGTTACTAAAAATTGCTGAATTTTTGTAGGTATTGAATAAATATTTGGTTACTTTATTTTTGGAATATTATGTTGAATTCTTTTTGAATTTTACAGAGGTATTTGATACAATGACGTACGAATATACATTAAATATTTAAAAACAAGTCATATTGCGTAGATATATATTAGCATACATATAATATCTATTACACTATATATTTACGTATACTTATTTATTTTTACACAGAACTCATAGTATATAAACTGTTTGATTTTTCTAATTATATTTGTTTCTATTTTTAAAAGTTTCTTTTCTTGCGGAACCGGGATTCATACTCAAGACCTTGCAGTTGCCACTCAGGCACTTGCGCCCCAGAGCTACCCCTCCAGCCCCAAATTTACTAATTATTTATTTGCAGAAGTTGAACATTTTAGTTTTGAAGAAGACAAAAGTAATTTTATTATTTTTTTGTGTCTGTGCTTCACAAACCTCTTTTAATCCAACTAATAAAGAATAATTAATCATTTTCAGAGTATTCAAAATTATTGCTTACATTTAGATTAATAACCATTTCAAGCTTTTCACTGTAGGATGTCAAAAATTTACTTAATCGATACAGCCTATAAACCAAACTATGTAAATTATCCATATAACATTGAATATTTGGGTTTATAAAATGTTCAGGTTAGAATATCATTATATAGTGATATAATTATAAAAAGTACTGAGAAAACAGAATGAATACACAAAATTCATGTTAATTTTCTAATTGCTACAGTAATAGAATACATACTATATATTTTTTTTTTTTTTGTCTTTTTGCGACAGGGTCTTGCTATGCAGTTCAGGCTGGCCATTAGCTCACTTCTGTAGCCCTGTAGCCCAGACTGATCTCAAAATTGCACCAATTCTCCTGCGTCAGCCTCCAAAGTTCTTGGGTTACAGGTGTGTGCCACTATGTCCTGCACCCTGCTCTATAATGTTCTTTATTTTTTTCTTGCCAAATATTTTATTTTTTTATTACTTTCAATAAGAAATAACAGTATGATAGTTTCTAAACATGTTAGTAGTACATTTGCACTAATTGACACATTGCATGTTATCCTCATAATAGGTATGCAAAGCACAGGTTGTGGACATGATACATTTTCTAATCGATGTTTGTAAGGAAAGAAAAAGAAAAAGAAAAGAATTTTTAGCCGGGCGTGGTGGCTCATGGCTGTAATACCAGCACTCGGGAGGCTGAGGCAGGAGGATTGGTATGAGTTCGAGACCAGCCTGGGCTACAAAAGTGAGCTCAAGGCCAGCCTCAACTGCATAGCGAGACCCTGTCTCAAAAAGACAAAAAAAAAAAAAAAAAAAAAAAAAAAAGAATTTCTTCTCTTTGAACAGAGGAAATAGCGGTATACATAGTCTAATGTACCATAATTGCTTTGGGTTACCAGTGAAACTAGCAATGTCGGAAGCTGTTGATTTAAATCTTGTACAGCTTGTCATACTAATCTAGCTCTGTGTTTTATGCCTTATACTTAAGCTTTTTCTCCTGGGTGATCAAAGGCACGTCAGAGCAAGACCTGTATAACAAAACATTCATCTTTTATAACTTCTAATGTCATATCCCCTCAGAATTAACTTTGGAACCATGTACAGTGCTTTGTAGAGCTGTTGTCAGTGTCAGCCTTCAGGACAAGTCACAGCCTTTGCTTGACCAGTTTGCTTTCTGTGAAAGCCTTAGAGAATGTTTTTCTCTAGGTGACTCTCCTTACGCACACTATCTTTCATTTATCCCTTTCCTCTGAAGTCCTATAATCTTCTTGACCAGAAAATTTGGGACAGCACTGAGTTATAGGATGGTACAGCACAGGTTCTGTTATGTCCTGAGTCCTCAGTGACCTTGAAGGGCTAGGGCCAAAATGTTGTCTATCCTCATGGCCCTTGTTTTTCTCCAATTTTTGATCTGTTAACTTACATTCTCAACCCTCCAGCAGAGAAGGTTCGTGATACTGTTACTCTAGAACACAGGTAATTGAGCTTAACATTGCTGTCTTTCTGAATATCAAACATCGTTGACTTAGCATGAATTTCATATTTCCATTAATCATTGATATTCTAATAATTCTCTATAGAATGTGATAAAAGCAGTTACACATTTTTATGCAGACATTTAGAAATCCAAGGATGTACAAAATCATAGCCTGTCAAGCCTATGACATTTTGACCTGTCTCTTACTCTCAACTAATACCTTTTTTTCATTTTGTTGTTAACCAAATATTTACTTGAGAGAGAGTATAGCAGTTACTGTGTTTACATTAGAAGCAGTACACATCTAAAAGACCAGAATGAGAGGCATTTGATGCATAGTTTTAGTGCTGGCATGATTAATGTGAAAAACATTTTGAGAGTTCTTAGGAGCAACATCTGATTCATTCTGTGTACATAAGTGTATGGTTTTTGCTCCTTCTATGTTTCCTCTCTTTTCTGCTTCTAGTCACTTCATTGTTTAATCCATAACATATTCAGCTTTGTTATACCCTTCAATTATTATTTCTTCTTTAGAGTTCTTACACTAGGGAGACTGTACGAAATTTATACATGTAAGTCTGGTTTATTTCACTTGTGAGTATATGTTCAATATACATTCATTTATATATGAAGTCTTCTAGCTTATCATTCTTTATAACTGAGTAATACTCCACTGTATATAAATAACACATCTTTTAAAGCCATTCTTCAAATGATGGGCATTTTGATATAATGTTCTTTTAAAGAATGATAATAGTTCATTTTGCATAACTTTTATCTTCATTAGCTCTGTAAGTAGTTACAAAATTTAGTCCTTTCTGTCAGCTTTAATGAAAAATAACAAATGAGAAGATAAATACAAATGTGACTTGCAGAAGTCAGGTGATTCAGATCCAAGACAGAACAGAAGACTCGTGTCTCCTACATTAGTCAATACAATGCCGCATTGTACCCCTGGGGATTGTGTAATGTTATTTGGCACAAAATAGCCTGAAAATATAGCTTTGAAATTATTTCAATAAATTTTTAAACAAATAAAACATTTAACAAACTTTGAATTAGAGTCTTTTAAAACCACACTTACAATCAATGAAACATCCACATTTTTTTAAAGTACACATTGATAAATTATGAAGGAGAAAACCATGACTGGAGTGTCCAGGACTATTTTGTTCTTACTATTGTTGCCATACATAATTGAAACAACCTCTTCAATTCAACAGACATTAACATCTTTCATTTGGGACCTAAAGTACTAAAGTAGGATAATTCAGCAAGAAAGATAAAATCTTCATTTGAAATCATCTTTTCATCTTTTTGACAACTTGACACTTTTTCAACCAAAGGAAAGAAGCATCTTTGAGCTTCTAATGACATTAATCCTACGCATGATGGCAGAGCCAGTGTGTCCCAGACACCTCCCAAAGCTTGCATCCTAAAGTTAGTCATATATTTTATTTTCCCATGTGTCTATATGGAGAATAAGTTGTGTACATATATATTTACTTTCTAGATCTTTAAGTAAAATAGGGCATGCATAGAATATCTGTGTCAGGCAGTATTTTCTCTCTGTTCTTTACAAAATAGATAAACCAAAGTTGCAAATGTTACATTTAGTTTAGTACATAGACTATTTGATTCCCTTTTGAACTTCTTTGTAACAATAGATGATTTTAAAAGGTTTAATTCCTGTTTCTAACATTCTCATATTCTCAGTTGTATCGTGAAGGGCCATTAAGAAATCCTTGCCAACTTAAGAAGGAATGGACCATGCTGTGGAATCAATCCACACAGTCATAGCTACTGTGTGTTTGAACATGTAAGTCTGTATTATTTGTGCTCATTAATAGAAATCTAGCTAACATTTGAAAACACTAAGCATTTTGTCTTTATGTGCTTTCTGCTTCTTTAACAGGATACTCATCATAAGCAATTTACAGAGAAAATAATCATTACAATTCTGAACTGTCTACTATCAAGGTGATAGCGTGCTGAGTCTTACTACTGCATTGTCACAGCATAATAGTGAAATAGGGACAGAAATGCCAAACGATCACTCTGATAGTCCCTTGACTTTTGCAGTTGGCATGAGTCTGTACAGGAGGGCGAAACACTCAGTGACCGGATACCCATACCAGGCTCTGCTGCCCAAGTACCTTGCACTGGAGATTAAATTTTCAATACATGGTTTGAGGGGGTTACATTTTAATCATATCAAGTGTATGTACACATAGCAATCCCTTTCTTTGATTTCTCTCAAGCACATAGCCTAAATTTCTATGTGAAACTTATTAATGAAGTTTGGCACACATTTAAGTTGCTCTGGTGATTACAACCCGGGCGGTTGCCAAAGTATCTATGGGATACACATTTACATTTCACTATTGACAACATCTATATTTTCTATAACAGAAGACCAAATACTTAGAAATTTACATATAAGAATTTCCTGTATCCACCTAGAGATCAGTTATTATGTACTGGCAATACTTATTATATAAATGATACTTATGACATACAGAATTAACAAAACCTAGATTTTAAGGTAAAATAATAAGCAAAATTGCCCGTTAAAGTGGTTTCACCTTGAGACCACCACCATTAGCATCACATGGAATCATGTTAAAAATGTGAATTCTGAGGACCTATACAACAGAGTGTAGGAGAACATCTGAAGGCATGTCCACTCAGTCCAGCCATCTGCTTAATCACGGAGACCTGATTGATAACCCTTCACTTCATGAATCTTTGGTCTACTGATCAGACAAAACTGTTGTTTATCCATAACAAAACACACGTGTATATTTAGGGAATCACAAAACTGATTTGTGCGCAACTCAAGTCATTTCACTGCTTCTGGCTCTGTCTTCTATTTTAATTTACCTCTATTGATCATTATCATAAACTCCTCAAAACACAGTTACAATATTTTACTCTTGACTGTATGTAGTCTTCATAGCTCCATAGTTTCTTTAGAACAAGTTATTTTTTCTTCAGCTGTCAGTTTCTAAGACTTCTGTCCTAAACTCTGCTGCCCTCTCCTCTCCAGTTGGAGAACACTGCTTTTTCAGGAGAGATGGGTGCTCGGAGCATACCTGCCTAAGGCTGCTGTCATTTCGTCTGCTGAAGAATAATGCTATCCAGAGTTTTCAAGTTCATGATTTTATTTTTGTCCTTTCTGTACATTTTCAATCAAATAAATATTTTAGAAGATTAAAACTCTTTCCCTATGAAAACCTAAGCAACCAAAATAGGAATGGATCTGAAGGCAGAGCCTTGCTCAAAGTCTTGGTTGGACAATGTTTAATTTCATTGCCTTTGAGAAATCAAATTAACATTTATGGGGCTTTATTTCATTATATGTAATGTGAATAATCGTTTATGACTTTCAAGGTGTTGTAGGGTTTTAGATTTAAATTTAGATGAATGAGAAGACTTTAGACATCAGAGATGTTTCTTTAGTTGAATTAAGAAATAGTCACTCTGTTTGCATATTAATGTTTGACAAAGGCTTTAAAAGTATAGAAGAATCTCTTAGACTATCTTCTATCATAAACAAACACTTGAGTTCACATTAGTTACCAAATAAAACACTATTTTCCCATCAACTCATTTCATTACAATAATATTATGAAAGTTAACTCAGTATATGAATGTCTAAAATATATTCTTTATAGAGCAAATTATTGCAACTTTTGTCCACATATGCAAAAGCAAATTACCAAATATAAAGTTAAAGATTAATCATATAATAAATGAGCAGCTACCATACAGGGTTTGTGTGATTTTGCTTAACTTTAAGACAGTATTGTGCACAGATAATATTTTGCTCTAATTCTACATATAAGAAAATTGAAGCACAAAATCATCAAGTGATTTGATCAAGGATACAGAACTACTAATTGTCATCCAGGATTGAAAAAACTAACAGGATTTTCTGGAAGCTGTCCTGGAAGAAAGGTGCCCTGATGTTTCTATAAGTGTCAAACCCAAAATTATGAAGACTGATATTCTTATGATTTTTAAATATAAGAACTGTAAAGTTATTGTTATAGCTCCTCATCATAATCAGAGAAACCTTGCAAAAATGCACACACAGATAGCTGTGTGCTTAGCTTGAAATAACTCCATGGACTAAATACCTGTGTGGGCAAGTGCAAGGACCAGGGTTTGATCCCTGGCTCCACATGGTGTGCCAATACCCTCACCCTTGGGCACGCTGAGCCAACCCTGGAGATTCAGCATAGTGGTACATGCCTGTAATCCTAGAACTGGGGAGGCACGCTGAGCCAACCCTGGAGATTCAGCATAGTGGTACATGCCTGTAATCCTAGAACTGGGGAGGCTGAGCACAAAAGTATCATTAAGAGTCTGAGCTGCATAGTAACACCCTGTACCAAATATATAATTTTTTTTAAAAAAAGCAGACACACATACACACACAGACACACACACACACACACACACACACACACACACACACACACTCACACACACACACAGAGCAAAGTCAACAGGACCTATCAAAAAAGTCAATTGATGTGGACAAAGGCAGAGCATCTTGAGATTAGGGGATATGTCTTTGTTTCTTCGAGTATTTTCACATCAATTCCTGAGTCATAATTCCTGAGTCATAATTACTGGTTTAAAGTTCTACTGTTTTGTAGGAAAACTCCAGGTGCTGTAAAACTAATTGCGTTGAAGGGGATTTAGATAATAGTGCTTCAGTTTCTTTGGGGAATGGATGTTGAAGCCTTTGGCCAATCCTGATAGCTGGTCTTTGAAAGCAGGTCTTTTGAGATAATTTATGTACTTTGGCTTAATGCTGGAAAAACTGAAAGAATTTAGGAAATAAAACCCAAGTTTTTTTTATTAGATTTTTGGCTCAAGGTAAAGAAGAAAAGGAGATGTGCTGATTTTCTTCCAAACTGTCTAATCTATTTTCTCTGGAAAGGAAAATAGACAAAGAAATGGGACGACTGCCTTGTCAGAGGCTATAAATGGACTGTTTGGCTGAAGCTCCTTCTTTTAAAATCTCTTAGGAATCTGCTAACAGAGAGCAAGGCATAGATAAACCCAAATAAAAAGTAACTTAATGATTGACTATTTTCTTTCAATTTACTTTCTGCCTTAACTTTTGCTTTCCTTATGCCCCGTCAACTCTGACACCAATGTCTTTTCTTATGAACATATCTCTACATTAGCACTTCAAGGTCTGTGACAGGCTATAGCTTCATGTTATTTTATAGGTCTGAGCACTCTTTGGAAACTGCTATCATTTCCAAATCTTTTAGAAATGTCTGTGTGACATTTTCCATGAGAAGACTGACATAGGAATCACGTTGATTGATTCATGGGAGGGAAGAGCTGTGGTATCACATTCCAAACTGGTTTAGAGAAAGAGCAGATGATTTAAAAATAGTGCAGTAGGAAGACAAGAACCTCAATTGCGGAGTGCCACGTTAGAGCCACTATTGAACTGGTAAGCCACATTGCATTTAACATCTTTTTATGTAATGATATGTAAGGAATAGGGAAAGAAATAAAATATAGGTGTAGAACAAATGAAATTCTTAATATCAAGGCATAAATTAAAGGTAAATTACATATTGGTAAATATTTTAATTTATTATTTTCATTTCTCACAAACTTGTACAGTCTCCAATTTCTCAAAAATATCCTATCTCTGTACCTTTCAAGAGAATGCTGACACACTCTGAGTAAAGGTTTGCAATCTTTCACGTTGTTTTCAGTTTCTGATCATTAACATTTGCCTCTTGGACAATCATGTAAGAAAACAAGCTCACATCTTTCTTTAACTAGGTCCTCAGGGTCTTTGTATTTGGGCAGCCTTTTAAGATTTACAGCAATGTCCTTTGGCATAACAGGACTGGGCTGTGGTTCAAGATGGATTTACCGTATTAAAAAAAAAAAAAAAGAAAAAAGAGAAAGGGGGGTGTAAGCTTTTGGAGTGCAGTAGTTGTAGTTGGATTTCCAAGCATTTTTGGAAACATTTATTGATGTTCTATCTTGCTTTTGCTTTTACAAACTCAGACATGATACTTTGTAATTCTGTCTGACCATGGGTACTTTTCCAGTTATGTGCATTCTCATCCTTTTTGCATTTCTAATATTACAAAAATCAGTGATACAATCTAAATTTTTTTCTCCTGTTATATTCTCAATAGATGTCTTGTGAGGCTCTCAAATACTCTGAACCCAAATGAATGTCAACAATTCGATTCTGAGGCTATCTATCAGAAGTTTTCTCTCTACTACTACTAAGTTGCAGGGCTGAGTCCTACAAGATTGCCTATACTTTGGATGCCACCCACAAGTAAGATGCCCATATGTCTACAATTCTGCTCAGTCAGTACAAATGGAAGTGTTTCCATGTCCCTCACTCCTACAATGTCTCTTTTTAAGAGAAGAAAAATTAGAAAAAGAATATTAAAGATGATACAGAATTAAAAGATACTAGGACAGAAAATCAATAATGGCTGCTATATCAATATAGTTTTTCTTGAAAGGAATTGTTCAGATTACCAAATATAGGCATGCAACGTTAATCAAAAAATTAAGCAATAGATTTCTTCTTTGCCTCATCCCTGTTTTTCCTTTCAGGCAGTTCATTTGCCTTTCACAATAACTGCTGTATCTTTCAGATTTTATTTACTATTAGTTTCTCACACTAAAGAGGCTACAATGTTTACATACTCAGGTCTGATTTATTCACTTATGGATAAGGTTTGTAGTTGCACCCATTTACCTATATAACTATATAAGGCTACAGCTTTGACTTTTATAGTTCAGCAATACTCCGTTATATCAACATACTGTGACATTTTAAATCCATTTTCAGTTAATATGCATTTCAGTTGTTTCCAAAATTTAGCTATGGCCAACTGTGCTGCTATAAACATGGGTGCAAATGAAATTCTGTATGTGGTATGATGTTTTCAATTCCTCTGGAAAAATATTTAGAATGGGAATAGCTGGGTGAAATGTGGCCCTTTGATCTTAGTTTTGTGAAGCATCTCCACCCTGGTTTCCATGGCAGCTGTACCAGGCTACACTTGCACCAACAGTGAAGAATGCTCTCTTTGTCTCCACAGCCTTGCCAGCATTTGTTTCTGGTTAATTTCTTGATGCTGATCATGCTTTCTTGGGTGAGACGCAACCTCAGTGTTGTCTGAAATTTCACTTCTCAAGCCACTAATGATGTCAAAGTTATCTTTCGTATATTTATTTCCCATTTTCCCTTGATCTGAGACATGTGCATTCATCTCGGCTGCACATTTTTTGGTTAGGTCTTTGAACTTTGGGGCCTGGGATTTTTTTCTTTATATTTTTCAGATAGAAGTCCTATGTCTCAGAGCCAATTGGTTATATTTTTACCCAACTCATGGGATTTCCTTTTACTCGGTGATTTCTCTCCATATGCAAAAACTTTTCAATAAGATGAGGTTCCAGTTTTTTATTCTTTGAAAGCATTTCCAATTTAGTTCAGTTTCAGTTCATGAATCGTCTGCCTACTTCCATGTCTTTAAAATTTCTTCTTGCTTTTTCTTCTAGAACATTGAGTATTTACGTTTTAGTATTTATATTTTTGATTCATTTTGACTTCAGTGTATGGTGACAGACATAGGTTTAGTTTCAGTCTTTTTTTTTTTTTTTTTTTTTTTTTTTTTTTTTTTTTTTTTTTTTTTTTTTTTTTTTTTTTTTTTTTTTTTTTTTTTTTTTTTTTTTTTTTTTTTTTTTTTTTTTTTTTTTTTTTTTTTTGTCTTTTTGAGACAGGGTCTCGCTATGCAGCTGAGGCTGGCCTTGAGCTCACTGTTGTAGCCCAGGCTGGTCTCGAACTCGCACCAATCCTCCTGCCTCAGCCTCCCGAGTGCTGGGATT
>PVJA010005739.1:48690-67042 GCA_004027025.1 Myocastor coypus | reverse complement strand
TAGTTTCAGTCTTTAGCACGTGGAAAACTAGTTTTTTCAGCTACCTCTTGCTGTACCTTTTTCAGCTACCACAGAAGTGAAGGGAACAGCTGATTTATCTCAGAAACAGTTAATTGAAAGCATAGAGAGCAAGGTTTGGGATAAGTCTTGTGATTCAGCGAGTCCCATCCCCTTTCAGGGACCTGACCCTCTTAGAGTCTTTTGTGAGCTGTCTAGCAGTTCCCAGACGCTCCTTGTTCAAGACTTTAGGTGCTCAAACTCCAACATGCTCTTACCTTCCTCGAAGTCTTGACACCCTTTAGATCTTGGCTCTTTCTGCTAACCAGACAGCATCATTCCAATTTGGAAGTCCTCTTGCACAGCCTTCTTATTATAATGAACCAACTCATTATGAGTACCAAAAGAGACTTCTGCCTTTCACAAAATGTTATGGCTCTGAGAGCCTATGTAGCATTAATCAAAAACAAACATGCTTATTTTACATTACAAGCTATGATAAAAAATATAGTGAGGGATATACCCACTACCATTTAGCTCAAAAGCAGAGATCTTCCACAGAAGCAATGTTTCACAAATTAATGACAATGTCAAATTTCAACAATTTTGGTGTGGTCGGCTGTTAAGAAGTTTGTTTTCAAGTGCCAATAAACTGTACATCATGCACCACAAGCTATGCATTTCAATGTACAGAGGTGACAGTGCCTCTTCATACTGCACCATTTAAAAATGTCACAAGAGATGAGACTCAAATCTATCATGATTTTAGGACTAAGCCTTAGAGTTCTCCATGGAAATCTACTAGCTCTCCTATAAAAAAAGGGAAAGACATAAGACGCAATATCAAGGTCACTTTGACTATTTTTTTAAACTGTTTGGAATTGTGCAAGTTGATTTTGTACTCTAGAATGCCATGGTGAACTTAGATGTCATAATGTCCTCTTTTGTAACAACTAATATGCAGAAATATTGGTCTGAGGAATGAGAAGATGTTTCCAGCCTCCCTCATGATAATGCCTCACATTGTTTCTAGCATGGTATTTTCTGTCAAACAAAAGTATTACAGTGTCTTCATCGTCTTTGTTCTATAAACCGTTTACCATGTGACTTCTGTTGCTATCCAGTACCCAAATGTGGATGAAAGCTAAATGCTTTGAATCTGTCTACAACTGCAAGGATGACGGAGATAAAAGATACACCAAAGAGAGCTTTCAGGACTGCTTGACAGAGTGTTGATAATGATGAATGGATTCACATGAAGTAAGGGAAGAGTTCTGAGGTGGATTAATGGTGATGTATCTTTAACTGTTTAAACATTCACTGAATTTTTTCATCACTGTCATAATTTGCTATTACACATCGACTTGAACAGCAACTTTTTCTTTGCATGTATTTTAACATATTCCTACTATCTCCAAGAACTTCCTTCTGAGAATTTTCTATCTCTGTAATTTTCTTTATACATCCATCTATACGGTCAATTATTTTTGATTTACAGAATAAGGTCTTGATTCATTCATGGCACAGAATCAAGGCCTTTATTACAAAGTAAACACACTGGGCTGGCCAAATAGTTCGGTGATTGAAGCGGCTGCAAACAGGTGCAGGGGCCGTGTGTTCGATCCACAGGCCTGTCTGGTCAGCCCCACCCCTGGGGTGCTCTGAGAGAGCAATTGAGACTTGGCATGGTTGCACATGCCTGTAATCCCAGCTCTTGGCAGGCCGTAGATGGACAGATCATTACAAGTTCTATCTAGTTGTAAGATCCTGAACACCAGGTAGACTCTTCCTGAAAAACAAAAACAAACAAACAAACAAACAAAAAAAAATAGAACCTGAAAGAGAAAATAAAATCTGAAAGATAACAAAAAATAAGAAAAAAAGAAAGCAAACATTGAAAGCTATTATTTGAAAGGTTTCTCTCTTTTTTTTTTCTTTTGTTAATCCTATTTCTTTATATCTCTTTCTCACTTTTAAGAAGTCTGCTTCATACTTTATTTCCTGGTTTCTATAGCTTAATTGGTGCCAAGAATGAATTGTATGTAAGCAAAACTGAAAAGGGCTACAGTGTCCAAGGGGCATGGGCTTAAGCAATATTACACATCTAGATTTTATCAGATATGTGAACAAAAACAGCTCTAAATAGCAGTCATAAAGTAAAAATAGCAGCTCCCAGTAATTTCTTCCAAGTTTTGTCTTTTTCAGAAGCTGACTTAATTCAGTTTGTCTCCTGCTTAGAAGCCTCATAAAAGCTCTCCACAAGACCTGGCACCTCATCCTCATCCTCCTCTCCAGAAGCAAGCAGTGCTTTTCCATCCGTAGATTGTCTGGGTAGAGCTTTAGCTTATCCCAGTCAGGCTGTCTGCACCAAGCCGGCCCAAGACGCTGGGTAGCATTTCTGTCAGTTGTCTCGTCTCAGCACGGTCTGTAATGGTGAAAGTGTTTGCTGCCAGAGATGCATGAACTTTTGGGCTCTTGAAGTGGATAACTGTTCCTTGGTTTCTAAACATATTTACTTCTTCAATACCAGAGATATTGTTTATCCCTAACTTTAATGAGAACTGAAGATTTTTTATCTGCTGTGGCTGTTCTGTGAACTTCCTTTTTGTTTTTGCAAGCAGTTCCTTTCCCACCAATGTACACTTGTGCCTGCAGTTTGGTGTTGTTTCCTGCTTCGTGATAGTTTCTTCTGTCGTGTTAGAGTGGATGTGGGGCAGTGCAGGGGACCGGGGTTGGCATTCAGGGAGTCCTGGGTAGACCAGCTGAGAGGAGGCACACACATGCGGGGGGACCTCTCTCACTCTTGGCTTCTCTTTCTCTTATTCTTTTTCTCTCTCTCTGTTTCTGTCTCTCTCATTTTATCTCTGTCCTACAGTCCTTGTTCTCTTTGTACTACCCCATTCATCCTTTTTATTGCATTGATCACACTCCTTTTGTGGTGAATATTATTCTGGTCCACTAGTTTAACAACTTAATTAAAGACATTTATTTAGCGAAAATGATCACTACTACCAAACTGGCATTTCATACTGCTGAAATCAAATAATTAGAAAATGGTTGCTAAAAAGACCAAAAAAATTCATTTCCAGCCCAAAAGATGTAAGAGAACAATGTATGATTAAACAAATACAAAATAATTTGTGTCTCCACCATCCCATTGGTTCATAACAGAATGGTTCTTGAAGTCAATAGAAAAAAACCCAAAGAAACTACACAAGTACATGAAGATTAAATTATATATTCTTTAATGGTCTGTGAATTAGAAAACAAATGGAAGAATGAATTCAAGTGCTCCTCAAATCCAGTAACAGTGATAATAAAACACCAAAACCTATGAGTCATGAAGAAAATAGTTTTAAGACGGCAGATTATGAACTCTATCAGGAAGAGTGATATCACGTGGGCCACCTAGTGATGCATGTCGTGTTTCAAAAAAACACTAAATTTATGGAAATTGAAAACTTGTAGAAGAAAAAAAAAATAAGAATATCTGAATAGAAATTAATACACTTGAGACTAAGAAAGATCCAAATTTAAATGAATGAAAATCTTGGAAAGATAAATAAGACTAATAAACTCCTATTTAAGTGTGTCAAAAGAATGTGATTTATATAATAGTGCAATTCTAAGTGAGAAAAAGTGAAATATAAATGAAAAAGTCAAAATCAAAAGGGCCTTACTGATTCTCAGGGAATTACACGATACTTTTAAAGATTTATATTCTAAGGCTTGGATAATCTACAAGAAATAAATTCTTAGATGTCTATGAATTTCCAACATTGAACTGAGAAGGTATAGACCCTGAATAGATCAATGAGAAGGACTGAATGTTAAGCAGTGATAAAAACTCTACTCATTGAGCAAAGAACTTAGGAAGATGATCGAAAAGAGCCACAGGAACTGCAAAAACAAATATGGGCATTTATATAATGTGTTTGAGTGTTCTATCAGGATAAGCAATATGATTTCCTGTAGAGTAGTTAGTAAATCTGCTTCAGAGATGTGAACAGAAGTAACTTTATGTCGGTGTGAAAGACAAGGGAAGTTTCAGTCATGTGGAGGGTGATGCTCCGCACGCCTTGTGATTCTTAAAGACATTCATTTTTTTGTAGCATTTTCCCGTTTCTTTGAAATTTATTGTGGACATGCAACCATTCAGTATTCTGTTTCAGATATGCATATGAATTTGAGTTTACACTACACACATTTGTTTTGCTTCAGATGAAATGTAGCATCATACATTAATATTATAGCCAATGGCAGCTCACATGATGTTACCACACTGTATGGTTAAAATGTATTTTGTGGTGTGTATTAGACAAAAGATAAAGAGATATATGCTGAATGTCTTTTGTGTGGGCTTCGCTGTCAACTCTTCAGGCCTTTGACACAATCTATGGCTGGGAAGCTGATCACTACATACTGCATAGTGGCTGCATTGCCTTGGGGATTCAATGAAATTCTGAGTTAGGTTAGAAGTGGTACAACTCTGTATTTATTCTGTCACTCCTTTCATTCTGAAAGATTCTATTGAAAGGATTGCATCATTCATACTAGATAACCCACAAATAACGACCATCTAGAATCCTAAGCAGTTTTTGTTGTTCTAAGCACGGCAAAATTTTCCTACTATTTCTAACAGAGAGTGGGGTGGGTGTGCTGAAGTAGGAAGTACTTGTAGCAGCTAATGATATACAAATGTGGGCACTTCTGCTCTGTCTTCTCTTTACTTATAGCTTAAAGTCAACCAGGGTGATAGTATATATAGCCCAGAAAAATAATGATGCTCTAAAGAAAGTGCTCTGCTTCTTTTTCAGGAAAGTAAATTTGTGAAACCCCTTAACATTTTAACAGAGGCTGGGTCAGAGCCTCTGTATTTCTATAACTCTCCCACCTTTTGTAAAATATCTTAAATCATAGACACACATTCATAAAAAATTCTTTGCTCAAAGCTTCATAAAGCAATAAGTTTAGTATATTTTTTTACATTTTCTTGTTGTTTTTGTGCATAAATTTAACATGTAATTGGTAACACAAATGGCTCCAAGAAATAAATTTTAGAAATACAATGCTAAAATGGAATCATACATTTGAGAAATCCACATATAAAAGGATTTCCAACAAAACTGAACCATATTAAATCGAGAGAAGTTGTTAACATCAAAATTCTCAAAATGTTATTGGTATTAGCATGGGAAGAAATGCAATTAAACTCTAAGCTTTCAGAGAAAATTTCTTTGGAATTCCAATTTGTAGCTAACAGTGATAGTGAGGAATTTTATTTAGTCTAGTAGGCTACTCCTAAGAGCCCTAGAAAGTGTAATTGTATAAAGGCAGAAAGAAAAACTATAGAAAAAAACCACCTTAGGTGAGTAGAAAATTAGAGATTATACTGGCAGTTTAAGCACTTTACTTGTTCCAGTTGAAGAGCAGATCTAGCAGGGATCCAACAGCCAAAACTGGTGTAAGTGTTGTACAATTACAGTGCCTGTAGAATGCCCAGTTCAAAGGATCTATGAGGCAGTGATGGGGCACTGCAGTATATGATAAGGAAAACCGGGAAGGGATAGGTGAGCCGAGCGCTCTCACCTACCTTCCCCACGTACCCTCCTGTGTTATTTGCTAGCTAAAGCAAAACATCCAGCTCTTTCTGAATGAACTAGATTTTCCCTTACAAAAGATTGTCCATAAACTTAGAAACTATTTCCCCTCCAAAAGTCATAAGTATTCCTCATTACTTTCAGGACTTTGCAAATTGTCTAATATGTGACAAATAAGAACAAATTTGGCTCCAGTGTAAATCTATACAGAGAGGTTGCAGAAATTCACAGCTTCAGATGACAGGGGTCCAGCCAACATGCATGTGAGTGTTACTGTGGGGGTGTTAGCCAAACAACAGAATAAAAAGACAGATGTCATCCAAACTTTGTAAAAGTTATTTTTATTTTTATTTATTTTATTTTTTTATTATTATTATTTTTTTTGTCTTTGTCTTTTTGAGACAGGGTCTCGCTATGCAGTAGTTCAGGCTGGCCTTGAGCTCACTTTGGTAGTTCAGGCTGGTCTCGAACTCACACCGATCCTCCTGCCTCAACCTCCTGAGTGCTGGGATTACAGGCGTGAGCCACCACGCCCGGCCTGTAAAAGTTATTTTTAAAACTGGATCTTGAGATCTCATTTTTTGTTTGACTGCAGCACAAAGCAATGAAGTTGATATATAATAGCTTCTTTGGCCCATTGAATCTTATTTTCAATAGGGAGTTACAGCAATTATCAATCTAAATCTGATATAATATCAGAATCTTCAAGGTAGTATTTTATAAGAAGAAAACAAACCTTTCATGTAGATTGAAATATTGCTATTGAAACATTTTTAGGTAACCTTTGGCCATATCTTCCGGAAGGATCTAAAGATCATCCCCTTGTTAGACACTGAGAAAGGCCGTGATAAACGATCAGTAATTTTAGAACACTGTTTGTACTTGTTACCTACTTGCTTACCATGTAGGATACCAGCATAAGATGCAGTAAAAACCAGGAGCTCCCTAATTCTCATCAGAAGTACTGTGATACATGATTGCTATAGGCCAACTTGCTTGTGCTTGACATTCGGAGACGAAATGTTTGTAAATGTCTGAATAAAACTCAAGGTAGGAATAGTAATTAAGTGTTTAATATGCAGGGCTCATCCATGATGTTTAACAAAGCATAGCTTCTAAGTGTGAAGACAGATTGGCAACCTACCATGAAGCTGGGCACTATATAATTAGCAGAAAAGTTTTATGGTCACAAAAGAGAAAGTAAGTCAGGTGCCAGGTGTGACAGTTTATAGAGTTAGTGATTTTTTAATTACCTGAATTCTGTATTATTTAAGTAAGGTTTAGCAATATGACACATGATTTTGCCACAATTTTATTCTAACACTTAGTTTTTTCTTTTTCTTTGCAGTACCAGGGACTCAACTCAGGACCTTGCACTTGCCAGGCAAGTGCTATACCAATTTAATGTGAGGCTTAATTTTTGTTTTTGTTTCTGAGCCCTGAACCCAGGGCTTCTAGCTCCCTAGGCAAGCATTCTACCACTGAGCCAAATCCACAGCTCCTGCTATAACAATTTAAAGAAAAATACTTATTTATTTATTTTATATAGCATCTCTTTTTATTCAGTTCAGAGTCATAGTGACCCTCCTCTCATGGCCTCCCATGTGCTAGGATTATAAGTGTGTGCCACCACACCTGGTTTCAGGGCTGGCACAAAGCTCCCAGTTCCATAACCACCATGGTGTGCAATACCTGGGATAAAACTCGGGTCCTTGCAGTAGCCAGGAAGGCACTTTGACTGCCAAGCTATCTCCCGAGCCCTGGGGAGAAATTTGTAGAAGACATTTCAGACATTTAAAGGTGGCAGGCCCCCTCCTCTCAAAAAAATAGTAAATAAAATTAACCAAATGTCTTTTGACTTATATGACTTCTGAATTGACACAATTACTTAAACTTTTAATGTAATTAGATTGATGCTTTTTTTAATGGGAGATTCAGTTGGACCACACGTTCATTATTTGTTTTTCTGTTGCTCTAAAGGCTACCAACTGTAGATAGCAAAATATCTGATAAATTCTGTATAGCAAATCGTATATATATATATATATATATATATATATATATATATATATATTAAAGAAAGGAGTTACCTAGGAATTATGTTCTGTCATGCACCAAGTTTTGAGAGAAGCTGAGCTATAACATCCTATAACTAAATGGTTTCTCAAGTTTTCTATTCAAGGAGATTATTAGCTACACAGGAAAGGGACTGAAGATATATAGTATACCTAAGGAGAGTCACCTAGAGAGAAAACATTCTCTCAGGCTTTCACAGAGAGCACACTGGTCAAGCAATGGCCATGACTCATCCAGATGGCTGACACTGACAACAGTTCTACAAAGCACTGTACATGGTTTCAAAGTAAACCCTGAGAGGATTTGACTGACCTTGGAAGATACAAAAATTCCATATTTTGATATACAGGTCTTGTTTTAAATTGCCCTTAACCACCCAGCAGGAAAGCTTAACCATGGGGCACAAAACATAAAGCTAGATTAGTATGCTGAGCTATAAAAGGCTTACATCAACAGCTTCCAACATAGCCAATTTTGCCAATAACCCACTGTGATTCTGGAATGTTGGATTATGTATACAAATACTTTCTTTTAGTTCAATAAGAATAATTTTTTTTAACCAGTAAAGATTAAAAATTTATCACGCTTATACCCTGTGCTTTCTATAACTACTAGGAGGACAATAATATGCATTGTATCAAATACTGAAAATGTACTACTAATGTGTTTTGAAACTGTCACATTGTTATTTCTTATTACATGCAATAAAAAAAAGATTGGTGTTAGTACATATCTGTGTATATTTTTTGGTGCTTCAAATTTAGACATTATGCTTTTTGAATCTGAAGAGAATGAAAACTAAGACACTTAAGTATTTCAGCCGGGAAAAGACCACTCTGGCAAAGATGGGGTAAAAGAATTCTCAATAGATTATCATTGGAGCACTTATCTAAAAACATTTTTGTACCTCATCTATACAGCATTAGGATCTGAGAAACTGATGCACATTCAGACTACCTGAAAAATTTACCTCAAATTTGCTGTGCATTTGCACTCAGAGTGGGAACATCAGCAAGATATCTTAGTGATAAAGTCATGTGACATTTTATATTTATTTTCTTTATTAAAATTATGTTATTTGTTGACTGTATTATGCTGTGTTTCTTTCTTCTTGACATCTTAATATTTGAGTAATGGCTCTCTTATGCTGATCTTTCTGGGATAGGGAAGGGAATAATTTTTCTGTAATACTAGTTCCAGCACATTGCATTTTTACTTTGGTATTTCAATATTATCTAGGACCTCATTAATAATATATTCTCAAACCGCCTCTCTAATTTTCCAGTTTGAACTTTCAAAGTTTTAGGGGAATCATGATTAATACACTAATTCACTTATGTGTTTAACTAAGACTTAAATTTAAATTGTTTGTCTTTCATGTATACCATTTACTCACATATTTCTCTAGAGTACAGTATTAAAATATGAAATTCTGACTGTTTCTATCATCTATTATCTATCTGTCTACCTATCTATCTGTCTCTATAATTTCATATAAGTTTAATATCATTTGTATGTAAATGTATATTCTAATAGTAAATTGTATGTATAAACCTCTTCTTTGCATTAATTAAAATTAGAAAAATATCACTAGCCAAAGAAATAAAGCATCTTATTAGTAATGTCTCACACTACCACTAAGCTTCAAATTCCACACATTTCATGTAAATACTTACGTTTTTGTACTTTAATTGCTGGCTTCTTGAAAATATTCTACACAAGTGTGAATATTTGATGAATTAGACTTCCTATGGAAACGAAGAACAGAACAATCCGAAATTAAATTATTTTAATTTGATTTGTTACCTACTAGTGTTTGATTTGACTCTTAATCCCAAACAATATATTTACTCTTTTGCATTTACAAGAAGATTCAGTTTCTACAGTATTATTTATACTTGTGTTTCAGGAGTAATGCAAATAAAAATATGCTCACTTACTGCTTTTTTTTTTTTTTTTTTTTACTCTAGCCTTTTTGCGATAAGCACTATAATATGTCAAACAATTCAGCCTTGTGTCCCGGTTATTTGTTTGGGAACCTCACCATTCAGTATGATACTAGACAATCTCTTTTGCTCACCTTTCTAGATTGAGTTCATGAGACAAGAATACTAAATGGTCGGAGTGGGCCTGACTTCACCTATGTATTCTTATCTCCCAGACTTTTCCCAGGATTCCTCTGCCTTGAAAAAACTTTCTCTTATTATCTCTCCAGTTAAATATTTTCTATTCTTAACTTCAAAAAAATGCCATCTGTGCACTTCCATTACAATAACCCTTCCTGCATTCTTCATGAATACTCCGTATATTTCATTAATGAGATTATTTGGAAGATAGATTCAGTACCTGTTTTAGTGCTCTTGCAAGCAGTGATGAACAAGGGAAAAGAAGGCAACAATATCCAGGATTATTTTATTTTTAAAGTGTGAGGTGTCACATTTTTATCAACTCTTCCTTGAAAGTTTTCCTATGTTTTATATCTTTGACTTCAGAACATATCTTCAAACATGCAGCATGTTATAATTTGATTAGAATATAATTTTCCTTCTTCGTAATATATACAATAGATTGTATTAATATATAATATAATATATAATATATAACATATAATAATATAATATAATATAACATATAATTAATATATAATATATAATATGTTAATGTATGGTATTATATATTAATGCAATCTATTATATATATGTACAATATGTACTGTATTTTGTGAAGGTGGAAGTATGTCAAACATCTGAAATCTTTAAAAATTTCCTTATGTTCATTTCCTGGTTGACCAGTCTCTTCCACCCCATCTCTCTCAATAAGTATAACTATATTTCTAGTTTGGAGATACTAGAAATAAGTACTCAATTTAATTTAAAAGGAAATGATTTCTTTCTATGTAGGTCAGCTCAATAATATAGGCTGTGATTGTGTTTACTTTGTTTAAAGATTCTTAAAGTACAAAATTAATCAATATAAAACACAAGAAAGAATAACAAGATTTAAATATATGTGCCATATTCAGGGTGAGAAAATTTCAAATATTTGAAATATTTTTTATGAGTGGATTTAATTTACATTCAGGCAATGATTTAGGACATATTTAGGTTGTAAATATGAATGGCAATTTAATATTGAAAAACATTTGTTTTTTTCATATGACAAACTTATGTATTAGCCTCTTGAGCAGTATCATCAAGCAATATTAAGGAAAATTAAAAGCAACCCAGATATTGCATAGTGAAATTCACTACTTTTAATCCGCACCTACCCAGAATGAGTTACTTTAACATTCATTGCTGCCTTATATAAGCTACAGATACCTATTTATCAGTTTCCTTTAGATAAATCCTCTTAAGATAGTTTAAAACAAAACATTAATCATTCAAAGATTTTTCCTACTAGACCTAAAAAAGAAAAGCAAAATGAAAAACTAATGTTCATATTTCTTAAGTTCAAAATTATAGGAAAAGGAAAGAAATGCATACATATGCCATTTCTATAAAGTAAAACCATCATATCTTTGGACATAGATCATTTCTTTGCGTAGAAGTTAGAACTGCTACTTTTCAAAAAGTGAAGGGAAGCTGGGCGTGGTGGCTCACGCCTGTAATCCCAGCACTTGGGAGGCTGAGGCAGGAGGATTGGTGTGAGTTCGAGACCAGCCTGAGCTACAAAAGTGAGCTCAAGGTCAGCCTGAACTGCATAGCGAGACCCTGTCTCAAAAAGACAAAAAAAAAAAAAAAAGTGAAGGGACTCCCAGGAAACATACAGAAATACTTCAATGTCTTTTCCTAAAAAGATAATTTAAGTTTTACAATTTTTCATTTTCTGAGGACATCTAAAATGATAATTCATGAAGCTACTTCATTTTCTATTTATTTAAGCAATGTTTTCAATGGATTTCTTGGGGATATTGCAGACAAATCTCCACAGCTCTTCCAAGATGGCAGCTCTTTCCTGCAGGAAATGGGTCTGGAGGATTTCTGTCTTCTCCTCAGTCTCCCTCACTGCAGGTTGTGGCTGCCAGGAGTTCCTGGGAGAGCAGCTGCCTGCACTGACTCCTCTCCCTCTGCCCTGTGCAATCTCTGCCTGAGTTCCATTGGGCTGTATTGGCTTCCAGCATTTTCACTCGCTGGCCTCAGAGACTGTAGAGAGCTGCTTCTTAAAAAAAAAAAAAAAAAAAAAAATATATATATATATATATATATATATATATATATATATATACTAATTTTATTTATTTATTTTTAATTTTTAATTTATTTTATTTTATTTTTTTGGTGGGACCAGGGTTCCAACTCACGACCTTGCACTTGCAAGGCAGGCACTTGTGCCACTGAGCTATCACCCTGGTCCCTAATTTATTCATTTTAATGAGAAAAAAAAGATGAAATAGCAATGAAACTGTTTCACAACAGGTTAGTAGAACAGTTACAATCGTTAATACAACGCATATTATTCTCTTCAGAGTAGTTATTTGGAGGACAAGATGCAGACATGATATCTAATGAATATTAGTACAAACCTTTGTTCTCAGTGAACCAAGAGAAAGTAGCTGTGTATCTATCCTAACTCCCTTGAATATACATCAAATATGAAAAGGTCAGACTTCCCCAAATACAGCTTCTCTAACAGCAATGGAACACCGATCTCTGACAAAAGGAAACAAAAAATGGGAATAGGAGTAAAGGACCATTTTCTGCATATATATATATATATATATATATATATATATATGTATATTATATGATGTCTTGAGACTGAATTTCATGGCTTAGATAACTATAAGACTGAGACAAGACAGGACAAGAGATCTACACGCTCAGCTAACCTTTCTGTCCAGATGGTCCTCTGTGCCAAAGCTTTTTTATTCTTTAAAGTTTATTTCCTTTCTTCTTTTCTAAAAGTATCTATGTACAATACGTAGCAGTGGCACACATTCTGTGGTTCATGGATGGAGTGCACAGTAGTCTCTTACTTCTCTGGTCCTTTACGTCCTCCTGTGCCTCTTCAATCTCAGATCCATTTCCCACAGCTACAAAGTCTCCCTCCTGTTTACTTCCATCTGTATTTTATTCTCTATTTAGTTTGTATGGGTCTGGGGTTCTTCTATGGGACACAGCACATACAGGATCTTTAACCTTTCATACCTGATGAATCATCTCAGTGTGGACTCATTTTCAGGAAAATGACTCAAGTGAATGCGTCTTTCTGTCTCACTTAACAAATCATCCAAAATATAAGCTTGCTAACCTAAGGCAGGGAAGTTGGAGTTTTGAGGCTGGAAATGTCCACATGGACTTAGTGGCTACTTTTGAAGGAATTTTAAAACATGTTTCAGGCTTATGTTCAAAGGTAAAGATTTAAATATTTGACATTTCCTTTTTAACCAAATTTGATGGCTTTGCAAATTCTGTCAAACCAGTTTTATTCTAATGTATGCTTTTCTGTGGATTTATTTAAACTCCATTCATATGAATAGTTTCAAAATAAATAGCCAGAGGAAACAGAACTGTTAGAATTCAAATGAGGACAGGGTAGAAATAATTCTCCTAATACTGAAATAGGTAAGTATTCCATACACAAAATTGAAATGGATAAGCATCTCTCTTCTCCTGGAAGTCGATCTAGAGATGGAAACCTTCCATATATCTTAAAAGACGACACAGGAGAACTACAATCTAAGAAAAAGTTTACTTAGAAATAATAATGAGTTGTCTAGACATTGAGGAACAGAGCACACTTAGGCTTCTTTTGTGGAAACGCGAGTAGATGCAAAGTGAACACAAGTGCATTCAGAAACGTGAGCTAAGTGTTTATCCCTCAGCTTCTACTGCTTGTCGGTTCATCATCATCACATCTCAAAGATATAATTGAAAAGAAAAATAATGTTTCCGTGAAATGGTTCTAAGGTGAAATAAAATTTACATGTATCTCATCTGAAAATCAAGAAAGCATAGGCTTTCAGTAAAACACGAAGAGTGTGCTAGGGGTAACATTCAAGCTTATAAACAGAAAAAATGATATACATATGTATATATATATATCACTAATACACACTCATATATAATGTATGCTTATCATACATGAGATATGTATATATCATATAGATAGATAGATAGATAGATAGATAGATAGATAGATAAAACACAGATTGTACTAAAACTTATCAGGGTTGTGCTTTAATAAAGTACATTATTTGAGAACGTAATATTGTTTTTTTCTTTTTTTATGTTATCTCTACCTCAGCTTGCCCAGGGGGTGGGGCTGGCACAGCATGTGCTGCCAGGGATCCAACTGCAGTCCCTGCAATTGCCTAAGCAGACACTTTGGACCAGTGAGGTATCTCACCGGCCCAAGAACACAATACTATAATATAGTTAACACAGCTCACCTGCTGCGCTACTGCATACTATACTATCATAAAATATGGTTTTCATTTGCTGTATATACATTTTACACCCAGTGTAAAAATTCAAAAAATAATAAATTGCACCATTATAAGAAAGGGGTAGTCTGTATGTTCATATACTTTATGGAAAAAAACATATAGTAAACATACAAAAATGTGACTCTCACAGTAATGATGAAAAATACAACATAAATTAAGAGGAAAATTCAGTATAAGGTAATAAAGCAGTATTTTGAAAGATAAGTCTAAGACAATAAAATTACTGAACTTATAAAAAACTTAAAAAAGGAGATTGCTATTGATATAGCAAGTATACTGAAGTAAACAACAGCCTGCAGAAGTGTATAAAGTGTTAAAGTATGCCTAAAACATAAACTCTAGCATATTCATTAAGCATTTGATAACATAAGCGTTTGCCCCAAAACATCACAATCATAAAAGTAATTTGTATTCACTCTACGTAAACTATTTTAGGAATGAAGGAGTAAATAAACTTTAAGAGTGGACACTACTATATCTTTTTGAAAAAAATTATCTAGATTTGCCAAAAAAAAAAAAAGAAAGTAAAACCAACATAATTCCTGAGAAAGCTGAAACATGCTAGTCAAGTAAGACCGTGTGCAAGAAACAATTGGTGACGTACGATGACTGGCTTTTCTAGTACGTGTTTGTAGTCCGTGCTGTTGTAATTTTTGGTGAAGAACACATCCGCATTCCCTTTCTCCTTCCTTTTTCCCTCCCCTCTGACCAACCACTCCTTCTCCTGCTCCCTTTATGTTTGAGAGAATCCCATCTGCCTACTTCCTATTCTCGCTTATCTGTTTACGTGTAATTTCTATTCACAGAGGAGAATCCACGAGACGCTTAAAAACTAAGAACAATGGTATAACTATGTTCAGAACTAAGGGAAACACTTTGAGGGCAATTACGTGAAATGGCTTTTACTGTAATATTTAAAAATTTAAACATTCATGATATTTCTTAACCACATTTCTCCCCTAGTAGGAAAACCAATTGTTAAGTGATAAACTGGAAGGTACTAGTAAATCATCATTGTCTTTGATTTAAGTTTTTTAGACCAAAATTGAGTGTCACGTGCAATCGGAGAGGTGAGCCACACACCAAGTTCCTCCTGACTCCCCTAGTCGAAGATGGATTTGTGCTCCTAGTATCTGATGTCATTGCAAATGCATATGTTTTGAATGTGTATCAGAATCAATTATAAAAATTCTATTGTTAATGCAGGGGAGACAAAGGAAAATGGGAACCATAAAATAAATATTTAAATTGAAATTAAAAATTTTTGACACCTCATTTTCAAGAAGTTGTGATGTTTCACTTTTTAATTGCCACATTCAATGTACTTGACGGAGTTAATTCCACTAGTTTCTACTTGATGTGACTCAAACTTTATATTTGTGACTTCATACTGGTGCTTAAAGATAATTTGAGGATATCTAATTGATATTTACACATTTAATGTACAATTTGTTTTTATATCTGTTTTGTTTTACTTTCATGAAAATAGACTGTTGACTAATGTTGAAAGTAATTTTGTAATATATTTTGTGTATGTACGCATTGATGTAATAATTATTATAATTTGTTGTTATTCTTTGCCTGTGGATCCTGGAAATTGAACCCAGAAACTTTGCAGACGGCTCCAGCTTCTTTTTGTCTTATTTTCTTCTTCTGAGTCAGAGATTCACAAATTCAAACTTGTGATCCTTCTGCCTGTGCCTTCCAAAATAGTGATATTCTAGACATGTATCTCCATATTTTATTCTGATATTTTATTTTTATTAATTTTAATGAGAAAGAAATAGCAATGAGACAGTTTCACAACAGGTACAATTACTACATTGCATATTGCTGTCTTCAAAGTAGTCACTGAGAGTATAAAGTGCAGGCATTATAGCTTGTCTAAAAATATTAGTACAAATCTTTCTTCTCATTGACCTAAGAGAAAGTAGCTGTATGTCTACACTAACTCTTTAGGATATGCATATATATACATATATATGTATATGTAAATTACACATATATATTTCATATACAAAATAGTTCTTCGTTCACATCTGCCTTTTGTTTTGTTTTGTTTTGTTTTGTTTTGTCAGAGATGGGTGTCCCATGGCTGTTAGAGAAGTTATATTTGGAGAGGTCTTTATGGGACTTTTTCATACTTGATTCCAGTTCAAATATCATAGGTATTTGCTTTAAGCAAAGTAACCCAATATAGTCCAATAGATCGTAATAGTAGCACATTATAAGCAACACTGACACTGTCAGAAGTTTTCGACTTGATCCTTTTACAGATCATCATATTAATATGACATTACTTTTTATAGCACGTCGTGATGCTTTTCTGCTGGATGGTTAAGACCAAGTTAAAGTAAGACCTACATAACTAAAAATGCAACTTTTGTATCTGACAAGGTCAGTCAAATCCCTTCAGGATTTACTCTGAAACAAAACCAGGCATAGTAGCTTGTAGATCTTTTGTCAGTGTCAGCCATCTAGATGAGCCATGCAATTGCTTGGCAAATTTGCTCTCTGTGAAACCCTGAGAGAATTTTTTTTTTTTAATCTCTAAGTGACTCTTCTCAAGCACACTATACATTGTTGATTTCTTTACCCAGTGGACCCATGATCTTAAACTGAAGGTTTGGAACATCACTGAGTTATAGGATGTCACAGTATAGGTTCTATTATATCCTGAGTCCACACTAACCTTGCAGGGCTAGGAGCAAAATACTGGCTATCCTTGTAGCCCTTCTTTTTCTTTAATTTTTGGTCTGTAAAGTTCAGTTGTTAACCACCCAGAAGAAAAGCTTAATGATATTATCACGCTATAACAGAGGCACTTGAGCTTAACATCACTATCTGTCTGAACATCAAATGTCTAAGATAAAGCACACAACAAGTGTTTTCCAACAATTCTAAACTTTAAATCTCTATAGTATATGACAAAACAAATACATATTTTTACCCAGAAATTTAACAGTCAACCACATACAACATTGTAGTAGGAAATCCAATGACATTAATTCTTCTCTCTTGATTTCTTAAATTATATTTTATTTTAAGCTAAAACATTTACTTCAGAGAGAGTATAGTAATAATTGAAATGACATTAGAAGCAGTATGCTTTTAGAACATCATAATGATAAGTATTGCAAGCATGGTTTTAGTATTATATATTATTATCTTAAGTGCAGTTGCTTAGTTCACAGATATCAACATATATAGTTAGTCAGGGTGAGATTTCTACCAACTAAATAGTAGCTTCAAAAACATGATGGAGATTCATAGGACCATTTCCTTAACCATCTTGTTTATATAAATGTATGGCTTTGTCCCTGCCAGGTTTCCTTAATTTTGTCCTTGCTCTCATTTCATTGTTTAATCCTAATTTCTTGCTTTCTGTTAAATTGTGTTGTATCTTTCAATTTGTATTTCTTCTTTTGAGTTTTTACACTTGGGAAACTATACAATATTTACACATGTGGGTGTCAATGAACCATTCTTGTTTTCCTAAGATGTATACTACCTAGTCTTAGTGTATAAGCTTCTTGTTAATTTTCTGTTCAGTTTGCTAGAATTTTATGGAGGATTTTTGCATCTGTGCTCTTGAGAGAGATTGGCCTGTAGTTCTCTTTTTTAGTTGTGTCTTTCTGTGGTTTTGGTATCATTATAATACTTGCCTCCAGGAATAATTTTGTGAGGACTGCTTCCTTTTCAATTTCATTGAAGTGTTTGAGGAGTATTAGGATTGTATCTTCTGTAAATCTCTTGTAGAATTCAGCTGTGAATTCCTAAGGACCTGGACTTTTCTTTGTCAGTAGGTATTTTTTATTACATTTTGAATTTCAGTGGCTGCTATTGGGTTTTTTCAGAGTTCTTACATCCTCTGGATTCAGTTTTGATAATTTGTACCTTTGTAGGAATATGTTCATTTCTTCTGTGTTTTCCAATCTGTAACAGGAAAGAGTCTCAAAGTAGCTATTGGTGATCGTCTGAGTTTCCATAGAATCTGGTAATTTTACCCCTTTTTTTTTCCTTCTTGTTTAAATTAGAGTTTTTGCTTTTCTCTTTTTGATAAGGTTAGCTAGGGTCTTATTTAGTCTTTAAAAGTATTCAGTTTTTTGACTCCTTAATTCTTTGCATTCTTTTTTTTTTTTTTTTTTTTTTTTTTTTTTTTTTTTTTTTTTTTTTTTTTTTTTTTTTTTTTTTTTTTTTTTTTTTTTTTTTTTTTTTTTTTTTTTTT